>PVJA010001007.1:0-139347 GCA_004027025.1 Myocastor coypus
ACACCCATAATCCCAGCAGTACTAAAATCTATGCTCCCAGCAGTACTAATACACATAATCTCAGTGGATCATGAGTTAGTCTCCATCTCTAAAAGTCCCTGCTCCATGACTGCATGAGGCTTTTGTGGGGCGGGGGGTGGGGGGGAGAACCAGACACACACCATAACAACTCAATAAATCTTTCTCTTTGTCCCCTACTATTTAGTATTGAAACATCTAATCTGAAGTCAGCCTGAGTTTTGCTATTTTGCATTTAATCTGTTTTTTTCAGCATTTGAACTTGGTAGTTCTCTTTCTCTATCCAAATATTTGAAAAATTTTGCCAGCATGCGTGTAGGTGTAGCTCTTTTCATTTATATTTGCCTGAAACTCAGTGTCCTTTTTCAATCTGTATACATGGATGAGAACTTTGAGAGAGTGGTACCAGGGAAGCTGCTAACATTTCAATGGCAGAAAGTTAGAAGGCAGTATTTACTTGGAGAGGGAGCTTGATTTTCCCAAGGAAATTTGAAAATAAATGAGAGAGAAATTTTTATTTTAATTTTAGAATAGGTATGTCGTTAATTTTATATTATTCGTGTTGGCCTTTTTTTCTGGTGACACTCTTTTGACTATGAGCTTAGTCAGACAGTGCATCTGGCCATAATTTAACATGGAGGGTAAAATTGGAGGTGAACTCTAGCTTGGTGTTGAAGGAAACCTCAAGTTATGTGGTTATTACGTGGAATTTGGTAATTTTAGAAGTCTCAGAGGCAACTCTTAGAACTGTGGTAAAAACTGAGAGAACAGTGTCTGCCTGTCAAGTGTGGGGTTGTCAGCGCAGTTCTCAATACAAAGCAAAACAGAACAAAGAACTACCGTGCCAAGGATAAGCACGTAGCCTATTTTTAAGCCCACTGATGATAGAAAAGAGGAGTGTTCATTTGCTTCACTACCACACCCCAGCTTGATCGATGGCTCAGCATGCCTAAGGGCACTTGCCTAAGCAGGCACTTAGTCCATAAAGCTATCTTGCCGGCCCTTCTCCCTGAAATCTTGTTGTTTTATTTTACTTTTCTGTTTGCAACTTCCACAACATGTCGGCTCTCTTCTCTAAACATTGACAGTACTTGGACCACTATTCAACTACTAGCAAAACGAGAGCCCTTCTCTTCTGAAGCACATTCAAATGAGTCTCCGTGAGTGTTATAGGCAATACAGCTCCACTTATGGTTTCCTAGATACTCTTCTCTGAGGGAAGTAGTATATGGAAAAGCTCCAGATCGAAAAACCAGTCTTGCTGCCGAAGTTACAAACCTGGTGGAGAGGAGTTTGTACACCATGAGGCCACTGTGCTGCAGCCTTCGTGTTTAAAATAGCTCTGGCATAGACTGGGACTGCAGATTTCTGCTTCAAATTTCACTGGACAATGGAGCCAGCTTCAGATCCCAGATGACATTCTGTGACCTCAGAATCTTGCCCAGCTCTCTTTAGCTTGCTTCCCCATTCCCCCTTTTCTGTCACAGGTGATGCTGCAAATGCCGCTTCCCTCTTCTAATTCTGTTACTGTAAGTTCCTCTTAAGCAGCCTTATTTCTTTGTATTCCCGGCAACAGCAGGAACACAAGCCATGTTTTATAACCCTTTGCATATTTGAATAACCTTATTTTTTAATTTTTTTAGAAATTATATTAGGATAACTGTAAAGTGACAGAAAAGTTACAAAAATAGCACACAAAGCTGCTGGAAGTCTTTTTCCGCAGCACACTTGTTGAAATAAAGAAAGTGACAGTGATACACAAGTATTAACCAAACTGCAGATAACAAATTTCATAGATTACTCAAAATATCCTTTTTCTGATCTAGGATTCAATCAAGTATAGCACACTGGATTTAAGCATCGTTTCTCATTGATTTCCTTCAACCTTTGACAGTTCTTCAACCTTGATCTGACTTTCTTGAAGCACGTTAGTCAATTTTTTTTTTTTTTTTTTTTTTTTGGCAGTACCAGAGATTGAACTCAGGACCTTGTACTTGCCAGGCAGGAGCTTATTTTACTGAGCTATCTCCCCAGGCCCTAGTCAAATTTTTCTAGTATGTTCAATTTTAGCTTTCTTTACTTTTTTCTTTCCCCTAATTTATTTTCCTTAATTGTCAAAGATTGTACATATTTATCAAGTATGACATGATATAAACATTACCAAATGCCTAAATCAACCTCATTAGCATATGTATTGCCTCATATACTTACCATTTTGTGTGTGTGTGTGTGTGTTAGGAACACTTAAAATCTACTCTCAGAGTATTTCAGAGTATAATACCTCATTACTAACTATAGCCCACCATATTGCATAGCAGATCTCTTGAATTTACTCCTATTTACCTAAAACTGCGTATCCTTTGAGTAACATCCTCTAATACCAAACCCCTGGTAATGATATAATCTGCGTTTTTTAATTTAAAAAATTTTAACAAAATTAAATCCCCTTAAGTATGTGTGCAGATATGAATCATGTCAATTTGCTCTATCTCTTTGGATAAAACATAATGATCTGCTAGTTCCCCATTAGGGATCAATTCTCCTCTTGCCCTTAATTGAGGCATAAATGATGGCACTTAAAGTTTGTAGCTTGGATCAATACCTGCTTGTAAGGCTCTGAAGATGGCACCTATATCACTCAGCTTCTTAGATTCAATTGCATAGTTCCTATTGCATAGCCTCTGAAGACAGAAAACAGCCAAGTTCTGCTGACAGTGAGCTAAGTATACTGCAAAGAACTAAATTATCTTTTAACACTGTGATGAATGCATAGTAATCAATTATGTTAACCTGATAAAGAACTATCTGTCAATCATTCAGCATTACCCTCTGCTTCCGCAGTACATTCCTAGAATGTACCACATTCAGATACTGCCTCTAAACATCCAGTACTTCCTATTCTACTTATCTAAGAGCTTTTTCATAATTCATTGAAATCATGAGTCACTGAAATTATGCTATAGAATAACAAGATTACATTTATAAAAATAAATTATTAACTTTTTTAAATTCACATAAAAATACTCATGAAGTAAAATAAAGGCTGTTCTTTTTAAAGTTTCTGAATTAAGCAACCTTTATTTCTACATTATCTATTTCATCTCTTTTTTAGACTTAGTCTAAATGCAAATTATTACCTTTTTCTCTGAATAATGTTGCCATATAAAGCAAGAATATTTTACATCTTTCACTGTGATTACAAAGTCAACATGGGTTATTACAGCAGTTGTTTCAATTTAAAAGCAGTCGTGAGAACCCCAAGGTATTAGCAAGAATATGAAGATAAAACAGTTACACTGACTTCGATCAGGATATTATTAGAGATCTTATTATATAGCTTAGTTTTAACTATTTGAAAATAACAAAAAATGATGGTGCACATCTTTGAGAAAGGGTAAAAAACTAAATTACTTTTGCCTGGAGGGAGAAAACCTGAAAGATGAATTCATTTGAATTTCTAAGGAAGCCAAGATTCCCTTCAGAAAAGTGGTCTCGTTTGGCCTATGTTCCTATAACAGATCAGTAGAGCAGTCATGGACTCTGAATGGGCAGTTTTGAAAAAACTGAAGTTATTGTAGCTGTGCCCATGGCCAAATTGAAGTCACGTTCTATTCCTCCTAGGCCACCAGAACGGAGACATCAGATAAGTCCTTCCTACTTTGTTAGAAATGGAGAGAAGACAGAGCGAGCCAAGTAAAGAGGCTGGAATCAGTCCTGGACTGATGCAAAAGCCTTCTCTCTCAGCAGATCCTCCTATTCACCAGCTCCCTTGTGAGAGAGACACCTCGTGTTCTCTACGCTGTGGACTGAGACTCCCTTCCAAGCCAGTTCTCTCTCCCAATCCAGTTCTGGCAGTGTTTAAAAGATTGAGCTACAGCACTACATTAGAAATCTACTTTTTATTTTGCCTTGTCTGTCTTCCTTCAAGTTGCAAAATAGCTATTTATTTCTTGCATTCACTAAAGAAATAGATTTCAATGGTTTCAAGGGTACATTTAAAATAAATAGCAAGAATGATGCGTGGTTTGTTAGATGTTACTGATGCATTGTTGAGAAAAGCTGCGGAATCTTCCTTTAGGACCCATCTCAGAGAAAATGTACAAGCCTGAGCTGGTTTCTAGGGGAAGACTCCAAATCTCCCATACTAACCTCTGATGCATCAGAGTTTCAGTGATTAGACTGAACATTCAGGCATTTTCACAGCTCAGTTTTCTATGTGAGCTTCTAGTATTATTTGTAGCCTTGTATTTTCTCAATAGAAAATTTTTGGGAGAAAAAAGGAAAATTTTGTGCACATATCCTAAGGACCTAAACACTTCAAACTTCAGTTTTCTTCTCAGTATTGAACTGAGATCAACAGTACTAAATTCCTGTCAAGGACTCTTGGGAAAATTGTCCAAGACACTTCTTCTTTAAAAAGAAAGAAAGAAAGAAAGAAAGAAAGAAAGAAAGAAAGAAAGAAAGAAAGAAAGAAAGAAAGAAAGAAAGAAATTTGTAGATTTCCATTCATTTTTTCTGTTCTCTGATTTTCCCCCTATAATTATGACTCCTTATTAAAGCAACATCTGTTTTTGCTTATCTACTGGCTCTTGATTCTTTTTCAAACAGATCCTTAAAAAAAAAAAAAAAAGAACACCAATTAGACTTTAATTTCATGTTTTTCTCTTTGCCCCACTACTTGTAGACTTTGCATGCTTCTACCTTTTAACCTCACCACTGATTTATAATTTGGATTTTGCTGCTTCTACTCACTCTATAAAACTACAGAATGACACCTTCTGATCAAATATATATTTTATTTACACTTGTAACTTTAAACACTATTTTGACAGGTCGTTAACAGCATCATCTGATACACATGTGCACTGTAAATTGCTCATCTCTATCCCCTGCTACTCACCTTTTCACCCCCTTCCTCACTCTCTGGTTTTCTTCTTTTTATCTAACAATCATCTACCTTCTACTTTCATATCATCCTTTTCTTTTTAATCCTACATATTAGGGAAAACATGTAATACTTGTTTTGGGATAATGGTACACATACACATCACTTCTTGATCCTCTTTGCTTCCCTGTTCCCTCCCCTTTCTGCCATCACTTCATTCCCAAGTTCCCTTCCCATCTCTGTTTCTCTATTTCCCCTATCTTGATGCTGGCCACTCTGACTGGGGGAAGAAGCAATCTCAGTGTGGTTCTGATTTGCATTGTTTTAACTGCTAAAGTGATTTTTTTTTTTTTTTTTTTTTTGCTGGTGCATGATCACATTCACCATGAGGCATTAAAACATGTATATAACATGTTGTATTTCTTTTATGTGCGTATGGCTAGCTCAGCCTGCCCTGGGACAGGGCAGGTGCTTTGGACTGCTGAGCTACCTCACCAGCCCATGCACTTCTTTTTTAGCTCCTTCCCTTCTAAGTCTCCAGGAACCTGATTACAGCTGCTAAAGTTGTGACACTCTTCAAATACTTCTCAGGCATTTGTACTCATTTTGGGAAATATGTTTATTTGCCCATTGATCGACTGAATTTTGATTTCTTAATTTTTTTTCCTGAGTACTTTATATGTTCTACATATTAATCCTCTGCCAGAAGAGAAACCGATCAAGATTTTCTCTCATTCTGCAAGCTGTTTCACCGCCATGTGGTGTGTTTCTCTTACTGCCCAGGAACTTTTGCATTTGAGATAGTCCCATTTATTGATCCTTGCTATCTTTTCCTATGCTATTTTCAGTTCTCTTTGAGGAAGTTTTTGCCTGTGCCAATGGATTCCAGTACTTCCTCCATATTTTCTTCTAGCAGTTTCAAAGTTTCAGGTTTTATACCTTGGTCTTTAATCCATTTTGAATTGATTTTTACATAGAGTGAGCTGCAGAGCTCTCTTTTCAATAATCTATATATGGATATCCAGTTTCCTCAGCAACCTTTATTGAAGAGGTTGTCTTTTCTACAACATAGTTTTGGCTCTCTTCTCAAGAACCAGACGATAGTAATCGTGTTAGATTTATTTCAGGGCCCTCTACTCTATTTCATTGTTCTATGGTCCTATTCTTGTAGTTAGTACCATGTTGTTTTTGTTAAAATACTTTGGTACTACAACTTGAAACCAGGCACTGTGATGCCTCCAGCCTCATTCTCTTTGCTTAGAATTACAGTGGCTGTCCTGGCATTGTTGTATTTTCATATGAATTTTAGACTTTAAAACTTTTGTCATGGCAAGAATGTTCAATGAAATTTTGATGCATATTGCACCAAATTTATACATTGTTTTCAATATGTCAATTTTAATTTTAAATTTTTAATTTAAAAAAATTAATTCATTGACCCATGAACATGGGAGGTTTTTGCGCCTTGTAGTGTTTTCTTCATATACTGTCTTTACTGTGCTGTCTTTTTGATTTATAGGTCTTTCACCTCTAGGCTTAGGTTGATTGCTAGATATGCTTTTGGAAGCTATTAGTAATAAGACTACTTCCTTGATTTCTTTCTCAGCTGATTAGTTACTAGCATATAGAAGTGCTATTATTTCTTAATGATTTTCTATCCTGTAGTACATTCCTGGGAAATGACTTTGCTCCTTGTTTCTGAGATACCGTATTCAGTGAATTCTTGCTTCTGTGTTTCTTGGTGTTCTTTCATATTTCTGTGGACTTTACTTAAGTCCATTTCTTTTTTATCTATTTTTTTTTTTTTTTTTTTGTACAAGGTCTACAGGATCTCATTACCTAGATAGGACTCATAGCGATCCTCCTGTTTTCAGCCTCCCTAGCACTGGGATTATAGGCGCGAGCCACCACACCCACTCTCATTGGCTGTCTCAGCACGCCCCAGGGGCGGGGCTAACAAGGTATGCCAGGGATTTAATCCAGGGTCCTGCATCTGCCTACGCAGGTGCTTTAATCCGCTGACCTATCTGGATGGCCCGTGCCCACTTCTTATCCACTTTCTTGCCTTAGGACTTAATTTTTATCCTCAGTCTTTTTCATATCTGTGCTCACACCTGCTTGGAAATGCATCCATTTTTATGGCTTCATAGATTCTGTGCTTTACAATTATGTCTTTAGTTCTAACCATCGTCTATTTCAATACCTGTTTTCTAGCGATTTTTTTTTTACTAGTGCATGATCACATTCATCATGAGGCATTAAAGCATGTATATAACATGTTGTATTTCTTCTGTGTGCATATGGCTGGCTCAGCCTGCCCTGGAGCAGGGCAGGTGCTTTGGATGGTTGAGCTACCTCGCTGACCCGTGTACTTCTTTGTTAACCCCTTCCCTTTTCTTTTTCTGTCTCTGTCTCTCTGTCTCTCTCTCTCTCTCTCTCTCTCTCTCTCTCTCTCTCTCTCTCTCTCTCTCTGTCTCTCTGTCTCTCTCTCTCTCTGTGTGTGTGTGTGTCTGTCTGTCTGTCTGTCTGTCTCTCTTCCTCTCTTTCTCCCTCCATTTCTCAGTCACCTTCCCTTTGGGAAAAGATCTATCCCTTTATTTCCCACAATCTACCTTTCACTTATGCTTTAATTTATGCTCTTTAATTATTTATGCTTCAGATTGTTCATATAAGATAAGCTATGCTATATTTAAGATTGCATATCTGATTGATTTCATTTAATACGGTGATCTCAAGATGCATCCATTTTACTACAAATGATTTCAACTTAACCTTCTTCATGGCAGAATCATACTTACTTATTTATAGAAGACACATTTTCTTCAGCCATTCATTTGCTGCTTGGCAAAGAGGCCACTTCTACAATTTAGCTATTACGACTTGTGCTGCTACAAACACGCAGGTGCATGTCCCCATGTAATATGATGTCTTTAATTCTTTTAGCAAGATGCCTAGAAGAACGCTAGCTGGATCAAAAGAAATTTCTAGGTTTCCTGTTTTTGACAAATCTCCATACCTATTTCCATAGTCATTGTACTAGTTTAAGTTTTCACCAACAATGTAGAAGAGTCCTATTTCCTTCACAGACTCACCAGCACTTTTACTATTTGATGTCGTGATGAAAGTCATTCTTTCTGGAGTAAGGTAGAATCTTAACATTGTGTGTGTTTATGCGTATGTGTGTTCATGTGTTTCTCTAATAGCAGAAGATGAGCATTATTTCATGTATTTATGCTCCTTTTTACTTCTGAAATGTCTCTATTCATTTAAGTTGCCCACTTTTTGCTTTGGTTATGTGTTGTCCATGCTTTAAGTTCTTTAAATATTCTAGATACTAGCCCTCTATCCAAGGAATAGTTGGTAAAAGTACCTTTTCCATTCTATAAGTTGTTTTGATGTGCAGACTTTTAATTTGATATGATTCCATTTGTTAATTCTTGATATTATTTTGTATACAATTGAGGTTCCATCCAAAAAGTCTTTTCCTATGACATGAAGAGTCTACTTTATTTTACTGAAGATTAAGTGCTTCCATTTTCACATTTAGATCTTTGATTTTAGTTTATTATATGGAGAGAGGCATGGGTCAAATTTCAATCTTTTGAGTGTAGATAGCCAAACATTCCACCACCATTTATGAAAAGGTTTGTCATTACTCCAGCTCATGTTTCTTGGTCCCTTTGTCAAACATTGGAGCACTGAATGTTCCTAGAGTTGTCTCTGTCCCTTTAGTTCTATTCCCTTGTTTCACATACCTGCTTTAATGACAATACCATTTTCTTTAATTACTCTAGCTTTGTAGTATAACTTAAAATGTGTAGGTGTAATGGTTCTCTGTTATTTCTTTCTCTTGTCTGATTGTTCTGGCTAGTGTTTTGAGTACTATATTAAACAGAAGTGGTAATAGTGGACATCCTCACATTTCTCCTGATTTTAGCAGGAAATCTTCCCCATTTAACATGATGCAAGCCATTGCTTTATCTAAATGTTTTTGATAGCATTGAAATATATTTTTTTTCATACATACTTTCTTCAAATTACTATAGTGAATGGATGTTGTTTTTTCTGATGCTTTTTCTGCATCTACTGATTTTTGTTCTTATTCTTGTTTGTGTAACATATTACATTCACTGATCTGCATATGTTGAACTATTCTGCATCCCTGGGATGAAGGTTCCTTGATCATGATGCATGAACTTTTGATTATTTGTTGCATTCTGTTTGCCTTTATTTCACAAATTTTGTATCTGTTCAATAAAGAAGTTGGTCTGTAGCTCTCTTTTTATTGGGATTCTTTCATGATTTTGGAATTAAGGTTATGACAGTTTCTAGGAATGAATATGGGAGTAGCCCTCCCTTTTCAGCTTTGTCAGAGAGTGTGAGGAATATTGGCACTTCTTAGATCTTCCCTAAAATTCTGGGAGAACTCAGGGGTGAATCCATAGGGTCCTAGACTTTTCTTAGTTGAGAATACTTTTTATTACTGCTACAGTTTCATTGCCTATTATTTGAATGTTCAGTCTTCTTGATTTTTCTGTCTTGGTTTAGTTTTGGCCATTCACATATATCTAAAAATCTATCATATTCTTCTTTACTCCTCAATTATTGCAATATAATTTCTCGAACTAGTCACTAAGAATCTTCTTGATTTTAGTGGTGTCAATTTGATTTAGATCTTTTCTTCCTTTTTTCATAAAATTACTAATTGGCTTGTCTTTTTTGTTTACTTTTTCAAAGAAGCAGTTCTTTGATGCTACTTCTTTGTGTTGTACTTTTAGTCTCAATTTCATTAATTTCTGCTATCATCTTTGTAATTTCCTTCCTTGATAGCTTTGGATTTGGATTGTTCTTGTTTTCCTAAGATCTTGAGGTGCATTATTAGATTATTAGGTGCATTACCGGGTCTTTCTGTTTTTTCTGATGCATGTATTAAGTTATAAACTTCCCACTTAGAATAGATTTCATTGTGTCCCAGAAGTCCTGGTGTGTTGTCCTAGCATTATCCTGTTATTCTAGGAGCTGTCTAATTTCATCCTTGATTTTTTTTCTATGACAAGTCAATACCTTTCAGTAGTAACTGTTAATATGAATGGTCAGTTCCCCAATCAAAAGATACAAACTGGCAGAACTCATCAAGAAACAAAATTAAATGGTATGCCTCATGCAGGAAACATATGTAAGACAAAAAGAAATCCATAGATGAAAGACCAAAGGGAGGGAAGCAATATTACATGCAATGAGAATCCAAAAATAAGCAGGAACAGCTATCCTATTTTCATTTTTAAAAAGTCCTTTCATCAAAATCTGATCAGAAGAGGCAAAAAAAGATCACCATATATTGGTTAAAGGAACAATTCAGGAGAAAGAGATAACAATTATAAATACATATGATGTAAACACAAGCACATTCAACTTTGTAAAACAAACTACTAGACGTAAAATATCAGATAAACACCAATGCAGTGACACTGGGGATTACAATTCAAGACTGTCACAAATCAGCTAGACATAAATTCAACAAAAAATATGTGTCTTAGTTACTATTCTCTCATTGCTGGAACAAATACCCAACATACGAGCTTAGGGAAGGAAAGGTTTATTTAGCTCACAGTTACTGGAGGTTTCAAGACATTGCCCTGGCTCTATAGAATCTGGAGGAGAGGCTGGAATGCTGCCGAGTCCACGATGATCTGTTCCATACCTCCAAGAGAGGCCACCACGTGGTGAGGATGCACATACTGTCAATTTATAGATTCGTGCTGCTATGGCCCCACCCTTTAAGCCCAGCCCTGGTCCCCTGGCCCCACCCCTCAAGCCATGAGCTTGATAGCCCCATGATTTACATGAGGTTTTGTAGGGACAACTAGATACAAACCATAACAAAATATGAGAGTTGGACCAAACCTTCAAACAAAAGAACTTAATAGTTATCTACAGAGTGTTCCACTCAATAACAACAGAATACACATTGTTAGCAGCACATAGAACTTTCCTCAAAATTTACCACATTCTACCCAGTAAAGAATACTTATAGAGCCAGTCATGGTGGCTCATGCCTGTAATCCCAGCACTCGGGAGGCTGAGGCAGGAGGACTGGTGTGAGTTCCAGACCAGCCTGGGCTACAAAAGTGAGCTCAAGGCCAGCCTCAACTGCATAGCGAGACCTTGTCTCAAAAAGACAAAAAAAAAAAGAATACTTATGGGCCTGGCGGGGATGGCGCAGTGGTCTAAGGCCCCTGCTTGGGAAAGCTTGGGTGGCTTCAGGGACCACGGTTCGATCCCTGGCACCACATGCTGCACCAGCCCTGCACTCGGGGCAGGCTGAGCCGGCCATAAAAATGAGTGAATAAACAAACAAAGGTTCTGAAACAAGAATAAAAATAATAAATAAAATAAAAAATTCTTTAAAAAAAAGAATACTTATGTAAATGCAAAAGAATGAAAATTATACCATATGTCATATCAGATGCTAATCTAATGAAAATAAAAGTCAGACTGCAATGACCGGTAGGAAAGGGGTCTCAGATGGGCTCCCATTTGCACCATTGACCTGGAGTTGTGTCAACTGTCAGGAAGAGAGTCCAAGATAAGTTCCTGCTCCCCCCCACTGATGGGATTCAAAGACTGGTAATCTACAGGAATTCTGATAATCCTGTAGGACCCTGGCTAGAGCACACATAATGGGCAGGTGGGACTAGTGATGCAGAAAATCTAAAGTAACAGTAGCAATACAAGCCACCGGTGGTAAGTTAGGTGAACTGGCTTTGTCTTAGAAGCAAAAACACAGAATAGGCGTAGGCAAATAGAGACACCATCTTTTCCTTTCTTTCCTCTGTTTTTTCTTTCTTTCTGTTCTCTTTTTTTATGACTAAGGAGAACTCCAGTCACAGACAAAGATTTGACTCAAACCTAGCACAAATCCACCTGAAATCCTGGCTAGAATACCCATTCCGGAGCCAGACTTGGACCTACCACAGAACTATAGACTCTAGAGTAACCTCTACTTTTATTTTTCTCTGATGGGCTTTCCTCTTGGTGATCCAGTGGGTTAGTGTTTTTTTTTTTTTTTCAACAGCTAGTGTGTTTTATTTTGATGTTACTTTTCTTTTATTTTTGTTTCTGTTATTGTTTGTGGGGTTTTCCCCTTTTCTCTTATTCTCTACAATCTGTATTGCCCTGTATTGTTTCTCTTGCAGTATGTTTGGTTTTGTTTCCATGTGCATAATTATTTCTGTTTTCTGGGTTACTTTTCTTTTTCTCCTCTCTTATTTTGTTTTCCTTCTCTAGATTCTCTTATCTCACATTCACAATTTAAACTCCTGAACTTTCTCTTTGTATTATTCTACTCATCCTTCTATTCTTTCATCAACTATCTAGCTTGATATTAAGAAACATTCATATAGATAAATGTTGTCTCTTCCCTTCCTGATTCATTTGGGCATTCCAAGGCTTTCTTTTCCAATGCCTTCCTCTTGTATCCTACTATTACCCAAAATTTGGACGATCATCATATGCCAAACAAATGTGCATATATACTATATATGTTAATATATCTAACCCCAACCACTTCTTCATCCTGCAGCCCACCCCTGTTAGTCTCCCCCACAAAATGGTAAAATTACTCTAAAATTGAGACTCATAGCATCAAAGTTTGAGGTGTAAGTTGGATTACATGATATAACTATGTAGCTTGCTCCTGTGATTAAAGATAACAAGCTAATAGTTACCAGTTTTTCAGCAGCACAGCTATATTTGAATCTATTGTTATTACTAACTGTACTATTTTAACTAGGATGCCATCCCTGTTATCATCTGCTTTTTTCTCCCCAGTATGGCAATAATGAGATTGTAAGGATTCATGACTAACACCACAGTCCAGTATCAAAGGATGGGCCTTGAATCATAAAGATGGCAACTCCACATTCTTAATGTATTGGGAAAGTGGGTTCTTAGGATAGACAGAAATGCCAGAAACCACCTACATCTAGAAGTCATCATTGAGGAACAGACACTATCCAGGAAAACCCTTACAATTGGGATAAAGCTATCTAACAGAATCTACAAACAACAAGAAATAAAACAAAATAAAAGAGTAGAAAATAACAAGAGGAAGCAGCAAAATGTAACCCCAAATGCCCAGCCCACCTGAGCACAAATAGATAAAAGAAATCAGAAGTCAGGCACTGAACCTCTCCCAAATGATAGCAACAGAAGTAAAAAAAAAAAAAAAAAAAAAAAAAAAAAAAAAAAAAAAAAAAAAAAAAAAAAAAAAAAAAAAAAAAAAAAAAAAAAAAAAAAAAAAAAAAAAAAAAAAAAAAAAAAAAAAAAAATGAGAGAGGATGTAGAAAAAATAATACCTAAAGTGCAAAACAAAATGACAATCAAAATGGAAGACATTAAAGCAGATATACATTAAAAATAGAGAATGTTAAGAAAATGATGGAAACCCTTCTTGTCCAACATAAACATGAAATGAAAACAATGAGACAGATACAAAAAGGAGTCCAGGAGATTAGAAATTCCAATGAGAGTGTATGCAATGTGTTGAATGAAAGCAAGGATAGAGTATCAGATGTAAAAGACAGAAATGTAACTAGCATCCAGAAACAGAAAGATATATTAACAGTACCAAGGGACCATAAAAAAATCAATCCAATAAAGTGAAACAACAAAGAACAATATATGATTTATTGGAGTCAGTGAAAGAGCTAGAGACAGTGCAAATTCTATTAAAAAACCCTTCACAGAAATAATGGCAAGAAATCCCAAATGTGAATAAAGAATTTAACATACAAATAAATGAAACATTTAGAACTCCAAATGACCATGATTAAAATAAATCTACAAAAGGCATATAATAATCAAGATTTGAGAACTTCAATACAAAAACAAAATATTAAAAACAGAAAAAAAGCTGGGCGTGGTGGCTCACGCCTGTAATCCCAGCACTCAGGAGGCTGAGGCAAGAGGATCGGTATGAGTTCGAGACCAGCCTGGGCTACAAAAGTGAGCTCAAGGCCAGCCTCAACTGCATAGTGAGACCCTGTCTCAAAAAGGCAAAAAAATAAAAATAAAAACAGAAAAACAGAAAAAAAAAATCACCTATGAACGAAAGCCCATCTAAACCACAGCAGACTTCTCAACACAAACCCTCAAATCAAGAACAGCCTAGCATGAGGTATTTTATGCCCTAAAAGTAAACATTTTTCAACCTAGATTGATGTACCCCACAAAAATAACTTTCAAATTCAATAGAGAAATAAGATACTTCCATGGTAAAGAACAACTTAAGAAATTTATAACCACAAAATCATCTCTACAGAATGCTTTGGAAAATATTTTAGAAAAAGACTAAATAAAGACCACAAACACATGAACACCAATAGGAAAAAAAAAAAAAAACACAAACAAAACACCAAGGCAAGCAATTAAACAGAGGAGAAAGGAGAAAGACAGGGATCCAGCAACAGGAAAATTACATGAAAAGATAATCCAATATGTATCAGTTATAACCATCAATGTAATGGTCTCAACTCACCAATCAAAAGAAATAGACTGGTATAATAGATCAAAGATAAGATTAATTAATATATTACATTTGAAAAATATATTTAACCCAAAAATAAATTTATAGACTAAAAGTCAAAGGATAGAAAGCAATTCTCCATGTGACAGGAGCCCAGAAAAAAGCAGAGGTAGCCATTCTATTTGCATACAGTATAAACTTTAAACCAAAACTGACCAAAACAGATAAGGAAGGCCACTACATCCTTGATAAGGGAAAACTCAAAGAAGAGATAAGAATCATAAATATATATGTACCAAACACAGATTCACCTCACTATATAAAATAAATACTAACAGACATGAATAACCAAATAAGCACTAACACAGTTGTAGTGGGGGAACTTATTACCCTACTATTACAAGAAGAATGGTTAAAAAAAGAAGTGGAATTTTATACAACGGGGTATTTCTCAGCCATAACAAAAGATAAACTTGAGATTTTTATAGGTAAATGGATACACCTCAAGACAATACTCATAAATGAAATAAATCAGATCCACCCATGTAAACATTCCATTACTAGTATGAGAATCTGAAAGAGTAAACAAGGTCCAAAATGTAGAATAGTTATTGTGAGTAAGGAACAAGCTGTTTAAAAGGAAGGAAAAACTGGGATGGGAGAAAGGGGAAAGGAAGAAAGGGAAAAGGAAAAAATACATACACAAGACAGTTAAGATAGTCACATGGCTGGTTTCTTTGGATGCACTGGGGAAAAGTTGTGTGCTAGTAATTTAACTGGACAATGTTTTATGCCTATATCTTGTACTCTGTACAAATACTGTGCATATAAAATATGTCATGCACTGATTATTGTTACTCTCTAACCAGGCTGATTTGAAACTCTTTTTTTTTTTGTTTGTTTGTTTGTTTTTCAGAACCGGGGATCAAACACAGGACCTTATACTTGCCAGGCAGGCACTTGTGCCCCTGAGCTATCTTCCTAGCCCCTATTTTATTATTATTTCTTACTTATTTCTGCTTAAAAGTTTAAAAAAGAAATACAAACCAATGCAGAAATTATACAAAGCTGTCGAAATTAAACAATTTTCTCTCAAATATTCAGTGGGTCACTTTAATACTTTCTACCATTCATTTCTAACAGGAAGAGCTCCATTTTTATAAGGAAATTTAAACTCATCTTTTTTCTGTCTTCTGATGTCCCTGTTTTGCCTTTATTCTGTAATATTAAGAAATGTGGAGGTCTACTCTTCCAGAGATAGGCTAGCCCTATGCATAACTACTCTCATGAGGAGGAGTTCTACAGCCACAAAAGATAAAAAGGTACTGTAAGCACAAAAGAGGGACACAGACAGATATTGACTATTCACAGATAAAAAAATAATAATAATGTTACTAAGTGTTACGCTGTAGAACTGGAAGAATCTCCGAATATCTCATGTGTTCACAGGTGGAGCTTTTGTGATTTGATCTGGAGAGTGCCACACTCATCCGGGAGATAATGCACTGATCTGGTCATCCTTAAAAGTACCTTTAAGAAGTGAAGTCCTGTCCAAAAAGGCAATCATGGGTGTATCTAGAAGCATAACTCTCCCTATTAGGCTGGTTCTTCCATTCTCTCTTTCTGCTTCCTGTCTACCATGACATAAGCAGCCTTCCTTGGCCAGACTCTCCTCCCACCATGCCCATCCTGCCTTGAAGCCAGTCAAGTCAACTATGGATTGAATCCCTTAAAAGCTGTGACCCAAAATTACCCTCTTCTCCTTAAAGTTGTAGAAGTTGAGGATGTGTTCCCAGGTAAAGATAGTAACTAAGAAAACCAAGCATAAGTCCTTAGAGATTCTCTGATAAGAGTAACTGTATCATTAGAAGCCTAGGAAGAGAAACTAGATGGCTGAGTGGTAAAAATCCAGCATGGAAACATAAAAGTCAAGTTGGAACACATTTAGAACTGTACTGACATCAAACTGGCCAATATGTGGGGAAATAAGTACTCTCATACATAGCCAGCGTGCATGTAACTTGATACAACCACTTTGGAAAGAAATTTCTAAAATATTTCTTTAAAATGAAAATGACCCTTCCTTCATACAATTTCCTTCCTTCATACAAAGCTTTTAAGTATATATAACTTTATGTTAAAAAGAGAGTGGTCCTTGGAGTTTTATTAGACTTTTCATTAATATTAAAACATCGAAAGTCCCATTAATGTATGGTATATTATTTATTACTCTAGAATAGTATGCAAAACTACAAAGCTGCATTACCTGTGTATCAATACAGAAATTTCTCCAAAGACAGCACTGAGGAGACAGAAAAATAAACATCATATGATATATCATTTCTATAAAAATAAATGCATATAATATAAATAACAGTATATACTATATGCTTTTTCTTTTCTTTATGTATTTGGTACTAGGTCTCGCTATGCACCTCAGATTCATAGTGATCCTCCTGTTTTTAGCCTCCTCAGTGCTGGGATTACAGGCATGAGCCACCATGCCCTGACTTGGTGACTGGCTCAGTGCACCTGGGAGCAGGGCCAGAAGGACATGCGGTACTGGGGATGGAGCCTAGGTCCTTGCACTTGCCTAAACAGGCATTTAATCTGCTAAGCTTCTTGGCAGCCCTTTTCTTCTTCTTCTTCATAAAAGATAGAAGTATGCAATTGACTCAGAAGATCTAGAAGATTTAGACAGTAATCTCTGAAAGGATTATTTCTGGAAATGTAAGAAAAGACAGATGTAGGGGTTCTGGGATGGTAGTCAAAAAGCACTTTATCCTTATTGCAGTATATTATTTTACATAAGAAAAGATATACCTGTTTGTATAAATGATAAGAAATAGAGACAGACAGACAGACAGAGACAGAGCCTGAGCCTGAGCCAGAGACAGAGCCAGAGGGAAAAACTGGGCACAGGCAGGATACTTAGTGTCCAAAATAAGGCAAGGAACAGGGGAGTTGAAGGATGGCAAAGGAGCTGGCTTTGTGGATGCAGCCCTTTCCCCCACTGTTACTGAACGTACATTTCCACATACTGGCAGGGCCAGGGTGTCCCCAAATGAACCAAGCTTTGTTGGAAGAGTGAACACTGCGGACAGGGCAGCAAAGGCCAGCAAAGGAAAATCAGGTCAGTAAGGTGGTGAACGGCAAGTGTCTGTGTAGGGTAGCACAGAGATAAAGTTTAGCCCAGAGCTGTCGGCTGGAAAGAAATCCAGTAAAATGGCAAGGAGACTAGAGGGCCTGATAACTGGGCCCATGTCCTGGGCCCAAAAAGCAAGGGATGGATGCAAATTTCAGGTGTAACCATCAGTGGATGTTGCTATTTCTATGGGAGGATGAGATACCTGTTGCTTTTTACTTGGTTAAGTCATAGCTCTTTTTTCTACTCAGTTGTGTTGTGAGATAATTCTCTGATCTTAAAACTCTCTTAAATTTCTCTCTACTTTTTACCAGTACAGTCAGATTTCTCCTCTACCTAGATTATTATTTTAGTTTAATAAATGGTTTTTGCTCTCTCTTTCTTCCAATGCATACTTCATTTCACTGCCAAATTAATTTTCTTAAAACATCACTTACTTCTTATTAATTCACTTACTCAAGAAATGACGGTTGTATTCCTTTGCAGGAGTTTTCCAGTGCCATGGTCAAACCCATTTGTTTTGTTCTAAAGCAGTATGTAATACGAGCCATGCCATTCTTAGCTACCATGAACTCCCCTCTGCCTGCAGATTGCTTTATTCATACTGCAGCATACTGGCGTTCAACCTTCAAGTGCACTTGAGCAACACTATAGAACGACCACAGAAAGGCCGCGTAGATGTTACATTGGTCCTTCGGATATACTTATTTTCCAATGTGGCCTTAAATTTTGCACATTGTCATCCACAGAACATTGCTAGACATTTTGCTATTCTTTTTCTGTTTGTTTGCTTTTATGTATTTAGTACAGGGTCTACAGGGCCTCACTACAGAGATTGGACCCGAAATGATCCTCCTGTTTTCAGGATCCCAAGTGCTGGGATTACAGGTGTGTACCACCATACCCTGTCTCAGTTGCTCTCTCAGTGCACCCCAGGGGCAAGGCCTGCATGTTATGTGGTGCCAGAGATTGAACCCCAGTCCCAGTCCCTGCCCTCTGCCTAAGCAGGTTTTTTAGTCCACTGAGTATCTAGCTGACCCACATTTTGCTATTCTAATATTGTCTTTTTCTCTCTTCTAAGCCAAAGAAATCCAACCATTTATCCTACTTCCTTGATCTCAACCAACATATTTCCATGTAAGCTTCTCTGGCTTATCTTCAATTCATGCTAAAATCATTGTTTTTTCTATAGCTAGTCAACCTCTGAAAAGCTCTCTCACACTTCTCCACCTGTCCAGATTCTTCCTATTCTTCAAGTAAAGCTGTTCTGCGTCTTACTGCTCTTCACTGTTTTCATGTTTCTGAGTCTCATCTCTCAGGCAGGAGCACACTTGAAAGGAGAATCACCATTTCCCTCTTATATCTTTGTGTTTGTCTTTAACACAGTAACCAGGCTCCTGGTAAACATTCAATAAGCATTAGATAACCGGTGTAGTGATTTTATATCTTCTATCAATCAAGATTCTTTTGTTTGGAGCTAGGGAGATTGCTCAGTGGTCTAAGCACCTGCCTGGCAAGTGCAAGGACCCCATTTTCCTCCCCAGTACCACATGCCAAGCTGGATGCCGAAACCAGGCCTGGTGGTGCATATCTGTAATCCTAGTGCTGGGGAGGCCAAGACAGGAAGATCACTATGAGTGGGAGCTGCATAGGGAGAACTTATACCATGTAAATAAGCAAATAAATAAATGATTTTTTTAATATCAAATAAAAATTTTTAAAAAGAGATTCTTTTGTTTGTATATAGTGTCTTAAATCACAATGCCTTGATTGAAAGGGAAAATTTGGGGCTCACTTAAATGAAATTATAGATGTAGTCTGACTTAAGGAAGAACTGGACACACATACTGAAATAATATTAAAAAGGATCAATCTTTCTCCATCTGTTCTTATCCTCTTAAGTCCTAGGAAGTCTGTTGGCCAAAACTAGCTAAGGCAGCCACCAAAAACTCAAGGCTTTCATTTTTACCAACCTACAAACCCATGGAAAGAAAAGAAAAAGAAAAAAAACCCTAAACATTAGGTTTAAATATATAAAATTTATATTTATTCTAGCTAAAAAATGTTGGATGATGGTAACTCGTGTTTCAACTTGACAGCTCCAGAAAAATTTTCATTGGCCCAGCTCATATTTTAAGTCTACTGCCTAACCTGTCAGTGTGGCCACTCTAATGCAATGTTTTTATTGGCCAAGCTTAGTCATACAGGCAGTCACAGAGCCCTGTGGGCAGAAAGTAAGAGAAAGCTAATTTTTCAAAAGAAATGTGAGGTGTTATTAGTGTAAAAGGGGAAACATCTGATCCAAGAAACACCAGATGCCCATTATACATATCAGAGATAACAATGATGGAAATTAGACAAGAGGTGTTTAGTGAAGCATAAACTTCAGGTAGCCTCCCTTGCATAGGATTTTGCTAAAATCACGTATCTTATAGTATATTTAAATGTTTGAATTCCTTTTAATAAAGACGGGCTTCTAGCTGGATATGGGGGCACACAACTATAATCCCAGAACTTGGGAGGCTGAGACAGGAAGATTACTGTGAATTTGAGGTCAGCCTGGGTTATATTATGAATTCAAATACAAACCTGAGGTATGGAGTAAGACCCTGTCTCAAGGGGGAGGAGGTGCTTAAGCTATGATACCAACATACCTGGATCTGCCTCTATTTAAAACTTGGGGAAAAAAAGTTTAGGAAATTAATAAATTAAATTTTCCCAGTATAGTGTTTTCCTTTCTATTCTGAGTAAAATAAGTCTTTTATTGATAAAACAACTTATTGTCTAAATTCTCCAAAATAACTTAGTGTCTCCCCTTTGGTGCTAACAGAACTTGAATACTCCCCTCAGAACCCCCCAGTTGCTGGAACTCAGCATCTTAGTGTATTTTTATCTGCCTCTATCACAGACTCATCCATATAAAGCCCTTTTTATTTTGTCAACTCCTTGAACTGTAGTTCTAAATGGGACATGATCCTAGGGTTTTCTTCTGTGGGAGATCAGACTAGTTTGAAATGTTCAACTCTGGGTCCTAATGAAGTTTCTTATGGCACTAATTTGAAGAAATACAGTGGTGCCTCGGTTCACAAACTTAATTCTTTCCAGGATTCTAGTCTCAAACCAAATTGAAGGAAACTTTGAAATCAGTGATTAGGTTCAATGACTTTATGGGGAAATTGGATTGGGTTCTTGTCCAGTTTAGTTTGCAACCAGAATCATGGAAGGAATTAAATTATTGAGCAGAGGAGCTATCTATACCAGTTACTCAAAGTGTCATTCTAAATCAACACTCTCTGATTCTCTCTCTCTGTCTCTCTCTCTTCTCTCTCTCACTCTCTCTTTCTCTCCCTTCCTCCCTCCCTCCTTCTCTCTTTCTCTCTATCAGATTTCAAATCAAAATGAATTCTCTTAAACTATCATAGAGAGAGTATAAAATAAAAGATGCATCTTGTCCTGGAGTGAATCTAGGATGTGACCCCTTTTTAAAGCCATGATACCTAGAGAGGATCCATTATCAGAGATGTGTCGAAATTGGGTCTGAATAACTGGGAAATATGCCCTTGCTACTGAAATTTCCAACTCTTCTTTGCCCTTCTTATGGCAGTCAGACAGCCCCAGGAAGCACACTCCTGCCATTTGGGTGTGGGGGAAGGCAAAGGAGCTGAGCCTGCCTGCTGCTATTCTGATTACAGCATTTGCTGTTAGGAGAGACAGTTCTGGAATTGAGGCTGTTTTTCTCCCCTTTTAGGAAAATGCTTCGTCCACTATCAGGAAGACCAAGGGGCACCTGCAAACAATCATTTCTGCTTAATCACCCAGTAGGTGTCTGCAGTCTTCCAATGTGGCATTGCAGTTGGCCCATTTATTCATTCCTCCTCCCAATTCCCACCTCCTACAAAAAAATGTGGCATGGAAACAGGGCGTGCAATTGTGGTGCTTTTTTTTTTTTTTTTTTCTTTCCCCTTTTAATTTGTTGAAATTGTCTCTAAGCAGAAGTGGGTGGGGGTAGAAAACAGATGGTTATAGCTGGAGTAGAAGCCTACTATGAGGAGCTCTGAGATGCTCAAATCTAATGAAGTCGTTATTTGCTTGCAGAGAGGAAAGGTTAAAAAACAAATAGTAGTGAAACACTTGCAGCAGACTCCCCTCTCCACCTGTGACTGCACGTGGTGCTTTTTCTAAAGTCCTATCAACTATGTGCTAAAGCAGATTCTCTTGGGTGCGATGCTGGAAAGGCTGCTTGATTATACCAAAAGGATTTTGTATCACAGGACTTAACAAATTTATAAATGAGTTGTCATGCATTCCTCCTTAAGGCCTCTTGGCTCCTCACTTGCCTGTCTTCTCAGCATTTCCTTACTTCCGCGGAATCCCAGGCAGCTCAAGTACTTGTGCCTCAGTGTCTCCTGATTCTTACACAGCCAGGGGAGAATAAATGGAGAGGAGAAAAAGGGGAACAGTCAGGGAGCTGGCTAAGAGTTCATTTTTTGCCTCCTTGTATTTGGGGGAGAAAATCAGCAGGTGAGCCTTTTAACACTGGTCGCTGGGTCATCTAAACACCTAAAGGATCACAGTATAAGCAGGTGGAGAGGGTTGAGAGGGACAGGCCACACCTCCTTCCCCCACTGTCTGGTAGAGAAAACCGACTATCTTTTGTGAAAAAAATGTGCACATGCAGCTGAATATTCACCTGGCTATCTACCTGTTGTTGTTTTTTTTTTTTTTAATTTTTATTTTATTTTATTTTTATTTCTTATTTCAGAACCTTTATTTGTTTATTCACTCATTTTTACGGCAGGCTCAGCCCACTCCGAGAGCAGGGCTGGTGCAGCATGTGGTACCAGGGATTGAACCGCGGTCCCTGCAGCCACCCAAGCTTTCCTAAGCAGTTGCTTTAGACCACTGAGCCATCCAGGTGTTCTTGATCTTCATCCCCAACCAAATTCATGTTGTCTTTCCCAACATAACTCTGATACCACAAAGGTGTCCTAGAGTTCAACCTATTTCTCTAACAACCCAAACTTAATATCAGATTCAACCAATTTTATAGGCCAGCCCTTCAAGACTGCCCTTACGTCAGACGCCAGTGGTGGTCACTGCCCGCTCCCCTTACCTGTTCCTCTGTCCAACTTGGCTACCAACTGAGGAATTCCCAGAAACCTCCCTCTCAGGTTCCATAATTTGCTAGAATGAGTCACAGAACTCAGAGAAGCACTTTACTCACTGCTGTCAGTTTATTATGAAGACTATAACTCAAGAACAGACACACAGAAGAAAATGCACTGAGCAAAATACGGGGGTGGGGGTGGCAGGCAACACTTATGCCCCTTCTGGGTTTGACACCCTCAGAGCACCTAATGTTTGCACCTACCCAGAAGGTCCATCACCAATTAGAGGTTTCTACAAAGCTTTCTTTAAAGAAGTATTCTTTTTTTTTTTCTTTTTGAGACAGGGTCTCGCTATGCAGTTGAGGCTGGCCTTGAGCTCACTTTTGTAGCCCAGGCTGGTCTTGAACTCACACCAATCCTCCTGCCTCAGCCTCCCAAGTGCTGGGATTACAGGCGTGAGCCACCATGCCCGGCAAGTATTCTTGATTAAGTCATGGTCATTGGTATCTTGCTGGCTTCACTCCCTTTGCTTCCCAGAAGGTGGGGTTAGAGCTAAAGGTTCCAGTCTTCTAACTTGGTCCTTCGGGCAGCAAGACGCTCCTTTCACCATTACAGTCAGAGCAAGTTCCAACTTTTTTAGGAGCTCTGTGCCAGGAACCAAGGACAAAGGGCAAATAGCTGTCTTATAAGATATCACCTGTCCTGTTTAAAAAACAAACAAATAACAATAACAGAAACACCTCCAGAACCACAGATACTAGCCTTTGGGCCTAGTTCTGGCTCTCTCTGTGCTTTCCACATCCCCAGGAACCTGTGATCTACTCCCACTAGGCTTCTCAACAAAAGTAGTTGCCCTGTGGCTGACGCCTCTCAGCTGTCCTTTCCAAAACAAATCATTCCTGGGAAGAGGTGTAAGGTGTAGAACTGAACGTACACAGAACTTCCTCTGCCTCCCAGGTGAGCTGCAGAAGCCAGCGGTCAGGGTGAATTTAAGAAGCTGGGAGCCTCACCCCCTCTCCACGCAAGCCCCCTTCCAGCAGCCTCAGTTACTGACATCCTCGAAGAAAAGGTCATCTCAAGTGTCCGGAGGGGCCTGCTCTCTCTTACTTCTTCAAGACTCTTTGGAAAACACCCTTAGAGCTGAGACTCTTGAGACTGCGCTTCAAGGCCAAGAGCTTCGCAAGTTGCCATGGGTGAACGAAGCCTCCTGTGTTGGCCTCATCCCCTCCCACAAGGACAAGGACAAAATGAAAACAGAAACAACTCAGAGAGGCACAGCATTTCCTTCATGTTATCACGAGATATTCCTTGTAAGGCAAAACCCTCCCTTCTTTTTTTCTGGCCACAGACAGTCAGCTGGTCTCAGATGGCGAGGGCCTCAAGTCCATTGGTTTATTTGAAATTCATGTTTACGTCTCACCATGTGGCAATGTGCTCCACTCTGATGACACTTTTCGATTCTAATAATAGACAAGATGAAGTAATATTGCAATTGATGTTCCCGGGGATTTGATTGGATAAGTGCATAAACTGTGGTGGGGGAAGGGGTTCGTATGGACAGATCACATTAGTATTCCTGTCCTATCAATGTGCGGGGCCTCGACCAACGTCAGCCGGACCGATTTCCTGCGTCTGCCGGTCCCGCCACGGATTCTTTAGAGATCCTTAAACAAGGAGCCCGGAGAGACCAGGGATCGAGGCAACAGATTAGACCCAATTGCCCGCGGCGGACTCGGCCAGCCCTCCCAGGCCTGGCGACCGTGGAGAGGGGGAAAACATGAACTGAGTGCCGCTGCGGGGAGAAGGCGAAGCCAAAGCGACAGCCCTTCCGCCCCCCACCTTGCAGCGCAGGTTTCGAGAGCTGCTCCGCATCTGAATGGAAACTCGGCCCCGCCGGGCTGCGCTTTCCTCTTCGCTCAGCCGCGCGATTCATGCTGAGAGGACAGCGCGGCGCGTCCGCGACAGCGCCCAACTCCCGGGACACGGCCCGCAATGCTGCTGAGCAGAACTTGATCGCGCCCCTTCCTCGCTGCTAGTGGAAGCGATGCTGCGCGGCGCAGCCCGCGCTTCCCCGGCTCTCCTTCAAGCTGAAGGTTACCCACCCGCGCAGCCAGCCCCAGCCCTGTGAGCGGCGCGCCTCGGTCCCGGTTCCGGCTGCTTGGCCGCGGCGTGCAGGGCAACCACCGGGCCGCCCGCGCAGGGGCGCACTGCACCAGCGGCTTCGGCTTGGTGGATGTGTATGCATGAGTTCTGCACCGAATGGGCGCAAAAAGCGCCCCAGCCGGTCCACCCGCTCCTCGATCTTCCAGATCAGCAAGCCTCCGCTGCAGAGCGGGGACTGGGAGCGCAGGGGCAGCGGCTCCGAAAGCACCCACAAAACCCAAAGAACCCTGGACGACTGCAAGATGGTGGGTGAAACCTGAGCCTTTTCATTTATTTATTTTTTTTTTTTTTTTGAGAAGGGGTGGGGGAGTCTTGTATGGTAATCCTTTGGTTGAGTGCCAGACACTTCCCACCCTCAGCTCCTCCATGCCGATCACGTGCACGAGTACTATTTTTAAATCTGCAGTCCCCCGATTCGGGGTGACACCGGGGTTGTAATGGCCCTATGGAAAGAAGTGGCATGGCCAGAGTCTCGGGGGTCAGAGGCTACACAGGTTGTACCTCTCTCCGCTGGACAAACAGTGCAGGGGAAAGGCAGGGGGAACTGGCTCGCTCGCCGGGTCGGAGGGTTGGGGAGGTGGAGGCGATGCTTTGTGGGGAGACGGTAACAACCCCAAAGAGCGCGCGGGGCGCTGCGTAGGGAACCAAGGTTCCAGCGGAGAGGCTGTGGTCCCTCTGCCCGCCCGTCAGGCTCGGAGCCAGGGCGCTCAGGGGCCCCCGGAGGCGAACGGTTTGCCTCTGACAAACCTACTTTTGGTCATTTTCCTCGGTGCCACTCCAAATTCGTGCCCTAGCAGCAGCGGGGTAAAGGTCCCCAGCATGGTAGTGACATAGTAGCTCTTCCAAGAGGCGCTTGCTTGCTCTTCGGAAACAGTCTGCACCGGCTCGTTCGTGGAAAACAGACCTGCACTTGCTTGGTGCCTGAAGCTTTAAGCAATTCAAAGGTTTCTAAACCTGGCGATTAGGGGGGTTGGCGCAGAGGTCAGGGAGGTTTCCTGTTTATGGGACGTGAAATAGGAAACTTTGTGCTGATGAGTGTGTGATGGAAGAAACTGGCTTCTTTTCCAGCTTGTCCAAGAGTTCAACACGCAGGTGGCCCTGTACCGAGAACTGGTCATTTCTATTGGAGACGTCTCTGTCAGCTGCCCCTCGCTAAGGGCGGAAATGCACAAGACAAGAACCAAAGGCTGTGAAATGGCCCGTCAGGCGCACCAAAAACTGGCTGCCATCTCAGGGTAGGAGCCTCCGGCGTTGTTTGGCAATTGGTGTACATGGTGTGCGGGTACTTGGCCGAATGTTATGGGGACCAGGCCGTGGAGATGATGCTTGCAAATTAGGGATTTTGACAGACCACCCTGGAATTAGGATTCTCCAGGGACACACACACACACACACACACACACACACACACACACCCTGGAGATTTTCGCGGGGGATTTTTCTTTTTCTTTATGTTAACTTCCAATGCGCAGCTGCAAATTGGAATTTAGTGTTTAAGATTTGAGGGGTTCTGTTTGGGTGTCACAATGAAGGCAAATCATGTACCTCATGGTTGTTTGGTCATCTGCTACCCAATACAGAATCTGTTATACAGAGGAAAAATGTTGCCAAAGTCCAAATTTACTCAACTATTTATATCACGAGAAAATTTCTTAGGATACCACTTTATATTCCTAAAAGAAACTCTAGGGTTTAAGCTTTTTTTTTTTTCTCTGTAATGATATGAAAGGGAACTTTTAAAGCAAGTTAACTTGTTTGACATATTGGGGAAATTTATACATCCAGGTAAACTTAAGCTGGTTTTGTCCTTCCCTAATAGAAAGATAGATAGATAGATAGATAGATAGATAGATAGATAGATAGATAGACAGATGGATACATACATACATACATAGATGTATATTTTAATGGCAATTACTCCATTCAAGGTGATAACAGAGTAAGTGGAAACTTCTCTGCTAAAATGTTAGCCAGAGTTTAGTTAACACTTGCTAATTGTAAATGAGGTACTTATAACAACATAGGAATCCTGAAATTCAATTAAGTTCTTGGTTCAGGCATAAGATAGCCTTTATCTGTTTACTTGAGTCCAGACAACTTTACTATAATAGAAGGCAGATTAGTCAGATTCAACTGATAATGTTGCAGATTGGTCACTTGTGCCTAATTGGAACTGTGCCTAATCTCTCTTTGCTATCCTTTTGTCATAATACGTACAGATAATGATTATTACTGGTATATGAAGATTGGAAAGCGATGTGTTCCCTCTCAATGAATTCTTTTGACAACAGGCATTTTCTATCATGAAAAAAGATGCATCTTTCTAATTTACTCAAAGTGAAAAATATAGTGTTCCAAACCTATTTTTGAGAAGTTCTATCCTTTTCCTCTATTCTGTACTTAACAGGAAGTGAATCCGGGAAGTCTTTCAAGAAATGCTGTGATAAAGCCCAAACCAGTGGAGAAAAAACAATGAGAAACATAAAAGGGGGAGGAATTGATGAATTACAAAGTATGGAGAAACCATGACCCAGAAGGAAAGTTACTTAGGAGAGGGAATTTTATACTCAGGGCTTTGGCATAGCGTCTTCACAATATTTATGTCTAAGACTGTAGACTGGTGCTCCATCTCAATCCCCTTAAGTTAATTTCACAATGAGAACACATTCTAAGGAGATAAGGTAGGCTGGAAAAATGAACAAAAAGTTAAATTTCTTTTGCCATCATAGAAAATTCAGTTCTTCTCAAGGACTAGTGAAGAACAGGTCTGATGCTATTCACCAGAAGTTGATTTTGGAGAATTTGAGATGGACCCTATTTTCTTCAGGCTTTGTAGCCCTTTGCTACTTGCTTATCTATTATCTGAAGGCAAGTTCTCCTGGGGGTGATTTTATAGGAACTAGTGAGAAAAGGTGGTGTGCCTTAGATCTTTTCAAATGTAGGGAGGACTCCATAAAGTGGTCTGAGACCAAATCTGACACATTGTTCTCCTTTAAAATTAAATGCAGTTTAATGTGCCTTATGGAAAATAACAGCAATATAATTGAAGGAAATCCCTTTAGCTTCTTGCCATCTGGGCTCCATTAATGAAGGATGTGCTTTTCTTTGGCAGAATTCCTTTCCTGGTATTGCTTGCTACGTGAGTTCTTATTTCAAGCTTTAGGGGAAGACTAGGGTGCAGTGTAAGACACATTTTACAGTTTAAAGGTGGTGAGAAAAATAAGTTTCTGGGAAAAGTAGAAAAAGGCTGGATTTGAGAGCCCCCTCTTTGCTGTCACAATCCAGCTTATGTGCAGAATAGTCATCTGAGGACAGATTGCTACCTTCATTCTATAAATAGTTGTCAGAAAGATGGAGGGATTTGCCCAAAGAAGTGTCACAGTAATGCTGCCATCCAAAGAGGTGTTATATAAAATGGAATCAAACATTAAGAATGTTAATATATGGATGAACCTTAAAAAGAATAGGCTAGAAAGTAGATTAGTGACTTCCTGGAACTGGAGGTGGAAATAGGTAGTGACTGAAAACATACTCGGGGAATCTTTTTGGGATGATGAAAATATTCCTAAATTGGACTGAACTGATGGTTCTACCACTCGTTGTATTTACTAAAAATCACCACATTGCTCATTAAACTGTGTCAATTTTATACTTAAATAATGCCTTGATAAGTTCTTTAAAGATGCTATCACCATCACTATGATTAACTCTTGGTCTTTTGTTAGCTTTGTTCTTTTCTACAGATGTAGTTTGTGATGACAGACCCTGTGGAACTGGGGTGAGACCCCATGTGTTCATCAAGATGCTAGCCCAATATCAACTGTCTAAATACCAGTGCTTTGCTCCTTTTAGAAACACAGGTGGATAAAAAGCAGGGCTTAACAGACTAAGTGAATTTCTTTCTTTCTTCCTTCCTTTATGCCTTCCCTCCTGTCTGTCTGTCTTTCTGTCTTTCTTTCTTTCCATTTATGTATTTGACACAGGGTCTCACTACACAGCTCAGACTCATAGTGATTCTCCTTTCTCAGGCTCCCCAAGTGCTGGAATTTCAGGCATGTACTACCACACCCAGACTTGGTCCCTGGCTCAGTGCGCCCTGGGAGCAGAGCCTGTACAGCATGCAAGCATGCGAGACCAGGGATTGAACCCTGATCCCTGCACTTGTCAAAGCATGCACTTTGTCTGCTGAGCTATCTCAATGGCCCTGAATTCATTCATTTGTTACCGATGCACATCAATCTTTACTTGTCTACAAGATGAGTCAAGCCAGCCCTGAATTCATTCATTCGTCACCAATGCAGATCAAGATGAATCAAGGACAAGATGAGTGAGACAGGATTGAAGGTAGGAAGTAAAAAGAATATGAAGTCAGGAAGAGAAAAATAATGAGTTAAAATTAAACCATGTTCATCCCTGGCCATTTGAAACCCTCAAAGAGTGGTAGTGACCACAAGGAGAAAATCTATCCTATGGTTCTTGCTGGCCCTGAATGAGAAGGCCATGATCACCGAAACTATCAAACACTTTCTCAAATGATGTTTAGATTAGTGGCTGTTCAGGCTTTTCAAGGCAGCAAGTGGCTTTTGGATAGACCCAGCCAAGTGAATCAGAAGCCTTTGGCATGCATTATTGAAGTCATGACATGGCTGTTACTTTTGCAGCTTGAACCCAATATTAGCTATTAAAGCTCAAAGGGCTATAAAACTCACTTGTGAGAGTGATACCCAAACTTTCCTAACAACATATTTTCCCTTCAATCTAAATGTCAAAAGCAAAATTTATAAGTCAGGTGAAGGTAGTAATGCTATGTGTTGTTTGAGTGGTGTGTGTGTGTGTGTGTGTGTGTGTGCACACGCGTGTGTGTACATGTCTGCATGCATGCCAGGGTTGGGCAGCAGTTTAGACCCTAGTCTCCTTGGACTTCCTTCCCAAGTGATGTCTTAAAGTCTTCAGAGAATGCCTAGTGATGTACGGCAACTTTATATTTGCAGTCTGCAGTTCAGAATACTAAAGCGACTTGAGAGACAACTTGGAAAGAGTATACAAAAAGACTTTGTAGTCAGACACATTTGGCTTAAATATCATGTAGCATAGCGACTGACCTACTTAATGCTCTGAATCTCAGTAATTCATCTATAAACTAGTTGCCATACCTGTGTGTGGGGTAGTTGAAAGGGGCCCCAGGGAGCTCAGTACATAGAGCGGAGATGATGTGCCCAACCTGTCGCAGGGCACATTGCCCACTGGAAGCTTCTCTGAGACTAGGATCTGGCTCTCTTTCTCCAAGGTCTAGTGTCTATTCCATCAACCATACCTCCTCCCAGGAATGAAGAGCACAGTGCACGAGGCGGGGGGACCCAGTGGGGCCATCATTCCCCAGCAAGCACTGGTAGTTGATGCTGTGGCTGTGGATGGTGGACAGGATCCCCTATCTAGTGCTTTCCCTGTTGTGGAGTTGGGCTGAATTTTTCTTGCACTGATACTTTCAGTTAATACCTGCCAAAGAAAGTCATAGTGCAGAAGCACATTCACCAGTTCTTTAAAATGAAGCTTAAGAAAATCCAGGTGTGGTGGTGCATGCCTGTAATCCTAGCACTTGGAAAGCTGAGGCAGGAGGATCAGTGTGAGTTGGAGACCAAACTAGGCTACAAAAGTGAGCTCAAGACCAGCCTGAACTGCATAGCGAGACCCTGTCTTAAAAGACAAAAAATAAAAAATAAAAAAGGAAGTTTAAGAATGAGTTTAAGGAAAATAAAAAAAAGGAAGTTTAAGAAGAGTGGGCTGGGGAGATAGCTCTGTGGCGCAAGTGCCTGGCTGGCAAGTGCGATGTCGTGAGTTCGAACCTCAATCCAAAAAAAAAAAAAAAGAATGATAATGAAAGGCAAAATAATATGATGGGAAAGAGGATTGATCTAACATAGATGAAAAGACCTGCTTTACCACTTGCTCAAGACATGTGTATGAGGTGATAATGTCAGTTGCTTCGCAAAGTAGCAAGTGGTCTTTTGGTACAGTGGCTAAGTAAAGAGACTTTGGGACCAGGTTGGCAGTAGCTCACAAATAGTAAGACCTTTGACAAAAGTATTATCTCTTTCTGTCTCAGTTCCCCAGACAGCAGTAAGGGGCCAATAAATAATGGGAGCAAATTTTAAGATTTTGTGAAGATCAAATGCTCAGAAAGTTGCCTATTGTGTGATTGCTATGGGATATAAGATTCAAATTATCTAGATCATTTGTATACAAAGTTATATTCATTCATCAAAATTTTTCAGGGGCTGGGGATTTAGCTCAGTAGAATAAGCACTTGCCTGGCAAGAACACAAGCCTGAGTTCAATCTCCAGTTCTGAAAAAAAAAAAAAAAAATCACCAAAAATTTTTCAAATGTTTTGGCAGGAACAAATTTATGCTTGCTTTTCTTTCTTATATCCTGAGAAACTTTCTTTTAAAATTTTCTATGGGCTATTATCAAAAATCCTGTTCTTATATATTTCACAAAGGATAAGGGGATGTGAAGTTTCAAAAATAGGTTGCCGGGTGTGTTGGGGTGTACCTGTAATCCCAGCACATCTGAGGCAAGAGTGTCCCCATTGGCTCAAGGCCAGCCTGGGCTACATAGTGAGTTCAGCACCAGCCTGAACTATACAGCAAGACCCTGCCTCAAACAAACAAACAAGCAAACAGCTAAGTTTAAAAGTATTTGCTTTGCATAAATCAGCCTAAATTCTTCATAAGTCATAAAATACTTATAAATTCTTTTGCCTAGATCTGGTGTGAGCCTTGTAACATTAGAAGAGTCTCCTAAATCCCCTGTACACCTGATTGAGAGTTAAATTATTCCTCAGCCCCCGCCTTCGTCATTCTAGTATGCTACATAAATGCACGTATCCAGGCGTGGTGGCTCACGCCTGTAATCTCAGCACTTGGGAGGCTGAGCAGGAGGATTGGTGTGAGTTCCAGACCAGCCTGGGCTACAAAGTGAGCTCAAGGCCAGCCTGAACTGCACAGGGAGACCCTGTCTCAAAAAGACAAAAAAAAAAAAAAAAAAAACTGTGCGTAAAACCACATAGATTTTGTTTACAGAATAGAGTGATGAAAAAATAAGCACCTCACAAGGGGTTTGATTAAATTCCAAGAATACTTTGGGGGGCTCTGAACATATGCTATGAGAAGAACCTCAATTTCCTGTTGGCTTTCTAAAGTTATGTAATGAAAACCTTAGAGATACACAAATGGCAGATCGCAGGCTTTTCCCTCCAGCGATGGTGATTTCCTAACCAGCCAGGCCAATCTCCCTCTCCTTTCCCTCCTTCTTCACACCCCTCTCCTTGCTTCTATTTTTCAGGAGATCTGGAACATGCTAGGCTGGGGCCTGTCAGTCCCAACTGGTCTCATTCCGCCTGTTTCTCACATGAAACAGAGAAGTCTATTCAACTTCTCTCCTCCAGTCCCACTTCTAGCTACTTTTCGGTCTACTTTTTGTCTCTTTGGTTAGGAAGTTAGATGAGGGGTGGCTGGCCAGGAAGGTCCTTTCCAACACTGGCGGAGAGGGCAGCAGTGCATGGGGTTGGAGAGAGTGGAAGCACTCAGTGGCCTTGAAGGCTGCTCTCTCAATAGAGACTGAAGTGGGAAGCGGCAGCTGCTGCCTGTTAGCAAGCGACCTGTGGCTGGTAGGCCACCCACTCTGTCCTTCCTTATCCCTCCTCCAGGTGTTTTGCTGTGACAATTTTTAACTCTCACAGGTCAAATAGTGAAAGGCGAATTACATCTACACCAAAAGTATGTACTATTCATTCAGTAATGATAGAAGCATCATTTTATATCAGCTTGTCAGGCTTGTGATTGTAAAGTACCACAATGGGAGTGGCTTAGACAACAGAAATTTCTTGTCTCAGGGTGCTGGAGGTAAGAAGGCTAAGGAGAATGCTTTGGCAGAGCATGTTCCTTCTGAGGGCTGTGAAGAAAAATGTACTCCACACCACTCCCATCTGTCCTAGCAGGGGTTCACTGGCCATTTGGGGTGCTCCTTGATTTCTTGAAGAACTTCTGCTTTCAATATCATGTGGCATTTCCTTTGCACTGTGTCTTTGTCTAAATTTCCCTTTTCTACTAGGGCAGCAGTCATGTCGGATTAGGAGCCCACCTACTCTAGCATGACCTTATTTTAACTTATCTGATTATACCTGCATTGACCCCATTTCCAACCTAAAGGTTATATCGTGAGGCATGTGGTGCTGTGGATAGGTCATAATTCAACCAGTAACAAACTCCCTTGGATCAGCTACAGTAGAATGCACCAGTCTGGAGGAAGGCAGTGGCGGTGGAGTTGTGTCTTGATTTATATTTTCCCAGTACTACTGTATCTATGCATTCCCCTCCTCCACTTTCACACAAGGGTGGCCCAAGTCCCAATATTTAACATTTTCAAGATTGGAGCTTATTTTATGGGTAGAGTTTGTGACCAGGGAATAGAACCTTTTTTGTATGACATGGTTATACTTGCAAAGGTAACAAGTCTCCATGACAACATTTTGCTCTCCTTGTTTTTAGTTAACTGGTATCTGAGGTGGAAGAACAAAAACCCAACTTAAGGAGAGAATGCTAGAGAGACTAGGGGAGCACTTGGCAATTTCAGAGATCTACCTTCCCTGGTGTGCATGAGAGAATTGAGCAGGTGGTGCTAATAATGTTGTGTAAGGACCAAAGTGTACTCTAGTGTGACAAGGAACTGACTCACAACAAATTAAAAAGGAGTGGTATGGTTAGCAGCTAAGTTGGGTTTGTCTTTTCTAGACAGGTGCTCTCAATTGCTGTGAAATTTAGACTTTTTTTTTTTTTTTTTTTTTTTTTTTTTGAGCAGATCTAATGACTTGCAACCTGTTAGAGCTTTCTTAAAAGATGGTCTAATTAGAGAGAAAATTAAATCTAAAATGAACTGTAGAGGATTTCACCCTTCCTTTATTGTCATCCTATGAAGTACAGTGGAACAAGGCTACATTTCATTCAACTCTGCACCTGGAACTGCAAGCTTTGTGGTGGAGAGGCACCTTGTTTGCTTATTAAGTTCACTTGATATTTGAAATCTACACTTCAAAGAAACTGTGTCTTGACACAGACTTTAGTAAAATTGGAGAGATTAGATTAATACACCTTTTATGACATTTGATGATTATTGTTCATGTTTTATAACTCTAGAGCCAACAGGTTGGTTTTAAATAACCAAGGACTTGAAAAGCACAACCCCTGTCAATTGCTGAGGCAGAGGCTCTTACGCTGAAAACAAAGCAGTAGTCATTGTAATTGTATACTTTAGAATTACTGAAGCCAGGCATGGTAGCCCATGCCTACAATCCAGCACTTGGGAGGCTGAGGCAGAAGGATTGGTGCTAGTTTGAAACTAGCCTGGGCTATAAAAGTGAGCTCAAGGCCAGCTTGAACTGCATAGTGAGACCCTGTCTCAAAAGGACAAAAAAAAAAGAATTACTTATAAAATAATTATCTTTAACTTAGGTTATTTCACAATATATTACCATAATCTTTCTCAGTTGACCTTATATTGAAGAGTGAAGTAATCTTTTACCATTGTGGTCACCTTTTAGAAGTTTTGTTAAACCTTTAGCCATTGGAAATGCAGCTGTGCTACCAGAGATATGTCTAAATAGAACACAGCTCCAAGAATAGTAGCAAGAATGATTTGTTTGTTTATTTTTTATTTTTCTCTAAAAGACATGTTTTAAAAAAAAAAAAAAAAGCTAATAGATCCACCTCTTTAAATAGAACTTACTCTAGATTGATACAATTAGCTTAAAAAAAAAACCAACATAATCTTTGCAGCTGTAGTAACATGATAAACTAATAATCTATCCCAGTTTTACTGATTTTAAGCAAGTGGGGAGATAGGCATAGTAACTCAGAGAGGAAAGCACCCTCTCCCCTAATATCTTCATTTGTCACTAAAAATATCAGGGTTTCAAACCCCACCTGTATCCCCTCAGTTACCACAGTCATAGCACTTTATTTCTTTCAGTGTCTCTGTGGCTTCCTCGCAGTCTGAATTTCCGTGGCCACCCTCTTAGTTCACAAACAGAGCCCTTTGGGAATTCCACTGTAGTCCCAACTGGTCTCCTTCCTCCAGTCTCTCACAAGACTTTGGTGTATTCTCTAGATCCAGCCTAATCCGCCCCAATACTCCTCTGATCTTATTACCTCTTTGCTTTAAAACTCCCAAAGATTCCCCATTGCCTAAAGCCATGTTTCTTGCCTTGTGATCCTTGGATAATCTGTATCGAATCACCTGCCCGCAGCCCTAAGCGACTAAGACCTGTGGGCACAAGGTCTAGAAAGTGGAATTGTTAACAAGCATCACTGCCTCCCCCAGGAGATCTGGAACACGTGAGGCTGGGCCTGTCAGCCTCACATAGCGCTTCTCAACCTGGACTGTGCAGGGTAATCACAGGGCGGCTCTCAACATTTGCAGATGCTTCAGTTCCTTCTGGAGCATTTCTGCTTTAATTGGTCTAGGAGACAGCCTGGACATTTGACTTTTTAAAAATTTTCCTATAAGAGCATCCATAGCAGAAAGGAATATACATTTAACAAACAAACAAAGCTAATTAACAGTTGTTCAAGACACTATGGCCTTTTCTCTGACAGAGAAGCCATAGAAAAGACAAATCCAAGCTGGGTATGGTGGCTGTGAAGCTATGAAGCTGCTCTTATGTAGTCCAGCCATACTTGCTTCATGGCTCTGTCCTCATCCCCATTTTATGATGCAAGATTCTTATAGGGCCCCCAGTCTTCAGGTTCTAGGTGAGATGAGAGAGGAAAAGACGAAGAGCAAGAGAACTCACATTGAGGGGGAGCCTGCTGTCTTTCAGCAGTTCCAAAGAGAGCTTCTCCCAACTCGCATCGCATGGCCACACCTAACCACTCTTTCACCTCCCTGGCCAGTATTACTTTTCTCATTACCACCGTAATGTAAAAGGAAGACTTCATACCAAGAAAAAGGAACCGAGTGAAGACTGGCAAACCCAATATATCTGTCATAGAGCCCAACTGGTCTTCATGAGCTTCTCTTTTACCATGTAACTACTAAATACTCTTTGAGTTGGTCTGCTTTTATTTCTTAAGTGTGTAAGACATGATACTCTATATCCTATTAGCCCAGCTTTGTAGTTTCTACATGTAAAGGCATACTCATTAGCCAGAAAAGAAATGATGTTCTCTCCTGAAAGTCAAGGTCTTATGTGCAGTCTCATTCCGGTTTGCCATGCTCTTTACACTAAAAGCCAGAGGGAAGGATCCTGAAGAGATAAAAAAAAGATTTTGCTGCTTATAAGCCGATCTGTGGGAAAGACAGGAGCTCAGAAACATGAGAGGACAGAAAGTTAGGCCAGGTGCCTTTGAAGGGGCTTGAGGATGATCTTCACAAGACAGGATGTGAGATAAGAGACAGCCTGCAAGAGCAGTTTGTGGCACTCAAGAAATAAAACAATCAGTTATTTAAGGAAAAAAAAAAAACTTAGGGAAGCTGGGGAAATAGCTCAGTGGAATAAGTAAGTGCCTGCCTGGTAAGCGCAGGGTCCTGAGTTCAATCCCCCAAACCACACACACACACACACACACACACACACACACACACTGTTGACATGGAGTTGCTCTACTAACAATAAAAAGGGGGGATAAAAGATAGGGAGGTAGCTGTACAACTCAAGGAAGTGGGGAAAGGTTTCTGATATGAGCACAAAATGCAAGACAGCCTGTGACCAAATTATAATGAGCTCATTCAGGGAATGTCAGCTGGAATCTCGAGTGTCTCATAGACAATGTGATAGTTAGGTTAAGTGCATTATGTGATATTTTCCCTTACAGTATATTCAGGTTCAACTCCAAAAGACTCTCTCTCCCTCCCCCCTTCTCTCTTTCTCTCTCTCCCTCCCTCCTTCCCTTCCTGTCCCTCCTCCCTCCTTCACTCTCACTCCCCTCCACCAGAATTTACCATGGAGTAACCCCCATATACCATGTTGAAGTGCCACAGGTACAAATGCTCAGAGAGAGAAGGGCCCTGAAGCCACACTGAAGGAATAAGGGAAGAGAAAAGAAAACAAGCAAAAGAGCATTTTAGACAGTGATTAATACACCACATGCTGCGCCAGCCCTGCCCTAGGGGCAGGCTGAGCCAGCCATAAAAAAATAAATAGACAGACAAAAAAGTTCTGAAACAAGAAAAAAATTTTAAAAAATAATAAAATTAAAAAAAAATACAGTGACAAAACCTAAACTGGACAATACCATTAAAGAATTACAGATGCAGTGTGGGTAGCTATCTTCAGATGAGAGATCAAAAAGGCCTTTCTGAGAAGGTCACATTCTCCCTGTATATGACTTCAAGAGGAGGCAGTCATGTGATAATTTGAGAGAAAAGCATTTCAGGCAGAAGGAACAGCAAGTATATTGGTCCTAAGAACTGACCTTGGCATGTCTGAAGAAAATAAAGATGAGATTATCAATTCAAAATTGTCTCCAGCTGTACCATAGGTCAGACTTAAATAGATAAAGGATTTTTTCACATAATTAAAAGCCCAGTGACAGCGGATGGCAAACATTCATTCATGATTCAGGGATATTAGGACTGAGATTTCTGTAATATTCCAGGGCTTTTCCTAAAGTGCCAAGATTGCTCTGCACCTTCAGAAATCGTGTCTGTGCTGCAACACAGTTAAATGTGCTCTTTCCAAAGGACTTTCTCAGAATCCAAGACTGTAACTTCTACAAGCATTTCATTGCCTGGGACCATATTATGTGGCTTCTCTTGTTGGAAATTTCACAGTCTGACTTGCAAGCACCTCCGTTCACACCAGCTGTCTGGGGAGAACAAAACTGCGCTAGTCTGTAAACCAAAGTGGTGCTTCCTGAGGCTTCAGATAGGATTGTTAGCAAAGCTGGAGAAGCAGAGGAGTAGGAAAATTGGATGTGAGAAGTAAGGGAAGGGGTGCTAGTGTAGGGAGAAAAAAGAAGAAGGAGATCCCTGGGCATGTTTGCGCCCTCCTGTCTATCCCCTTATCAGGCTATGTGCCCTGAGTTTGTTCATTTGTTCATTAAACATTGAACACCTCTTATGGACCAGACATTGTGCTAGCATGAAGATGAATAAAACATAGCCCCTGCCCTTGAGGAACGGATCGCCTAGCATCTGTAATGGAGATAGCCATGGGAACAAATCACCACAAAACAAGATGATCCACACTGCCACGGACACCCAGAGGACACAGCAGAAGCATAAAGGTGGTGGCCACCTGCTCTGCCTCAGTTGGTGTAGCCCAGGAAAAAAGGTTTCAGAAAGGGAGTAATGTCATTTAGGCTGAGCTTTGCAGAGCAAATAGCAATGGCCTCACACTTTTATGTGCACGGCCTTGGACTTCCTGCCTTGGGTAAACCCCAAGAGACACTAGTTGTTAGTCTTGAGCCAAGAGGAAACCAAAATAGGCATTTATTTTTAATTTTTGAGTCATGTTGCCTGTGCTGGCCCCAGAGGCCTGGGCCCAAGCAATTCTCCCCTTGGGAGGAGCGTCTACCTTCCAAGTAGCTGAGACCACAGAACTAGGTATGCAGATGAGCTGCAAACCTACCGTATCCTATGCCCCTTTGTACGCATTGGTTTGTACTGAATGAGTCTGTCCGAGGTTATATTTATTTACAATTCAGCAAGATAATGTTTCTAAAGCCTAGCATCTTGACTGGAAAGTGCTTTCTGAGAAGCCTCGTAATGTGGTCCTGGGCCGTGAAATGTTTATAGAAGTCACAGTCTTGGACCATTCAGTGACCTTGTCATTGAGCCACCTTTGTACTTGGGCACAGGTTGAGATTATTTCACCAGTTCAGCAACGTCCAAATTCCAAGATGGCAGTTCTGTCCAGAGCAAATGAAGTTCTAGGGCCATGTCTATATTCTAGTTAAAGGACATCCAGAATTCCTGAACACTCAAATATGTAGTTTTAAACTTTTTTACTTAATACTAGATAGCAGTTCTGAAAAGCTAAGATATTTGGTGGGGTTAGGGTTTGAACATAGTCCTCAGGTTCCAGTCTTTATTCTTGTTACTCCCCATGGTATTTCCCCTGACAGATTTTTTTTTTTCTTTCTTCAACTGCCTCGGGGTTGCTTTCCTTCTCTTCTGCTACCACAAACTATTATTTCCACTCAGAATCTCTCTCTTCCTTGGGACACACTTGAGAACAAGTTTCTCTCCAGTCAACACACAGCCGATTTGAGAGGTTTTAATTTTTTTAGCTACTTAGAAAAGAAAAATGGGCAGGGAAGAAAAATAATAGAAGTATGGCCTCACTGAAGCTGCCAGAGGTGTGTAAATATAGCCCTCACCACTTTGCTGTGGATGCTGTACTTTTCACTTTCTTCCTCTATAATCATGTTTACTCAGATTGGTCTATTTTCAAGCACCTTCTTTCTAGGTTAATTGACGATACACTTCCTGGAATGGACCGTGTCATATCAGATTTTGGCCCAGATCCTGGTGCACTGAATTCTAAGTGTTTCAAAAACTAATCTGCTTCCTTGCAATAGAGGACATTTTAGCAGGAACAGAACAAACATCCCATGGCCACAGTAACATTGGCCTCCCAGGTGCTCTTCAGGCCAGAACTTCCCACAGGGTGACAGGAGCCTTCACAAGAGAGTAGCACTTCTGGTCCTGCTTTCCTCTCACTAAGCTGAGTAAATATATGAGATCGATGGGCCTTCTGTCTCTGTCTCTGTCTCTCTCTCTGTCTGTTCCCTGTCTCTGTGTCCCTGTCTGTGTCCCTCTGTGTATCTTTCCTCTATCTCTCTGTCTCTGTCTCTATCTCTCTGTCTCTGCCTCTGTCTACCTTTGCCTGTCCCTCTCTCTCTCCCTCTCCTTTCTCTCTCTCCCTCTCATATCTTTTGTCAGCTAACAGATACATCTCTTTTTTTCATTTTCTATATCATATCCCTACTTTCCCACCATCTGTACATCCTTATCTGCCTCATAATTATCTGCCTCATGATCAATGAACAAGTCACCCCTACTTATTCTTAGCAAAACATTTCTCTTAGGAAATATTTTTACAAATAGAATTTTTTCCCAAAATGGTCCCCAAGTCCCTGTAGACCCTATAATAAATATATAAAAAATATATGGTTCCCAAGTAACATGTAGTAACCAGTTAATATTTCTTAAATTATACACCTCAAACATTTTTCTTTTTGTATCTCTCTCTCTCTCTCTCTCTCTCTCTCTCTCTCTCTCAAGTAATCTGCTATCTGTCCTAGCCTACTCTAATAAATTGGAACAGAAGGGGCGAAGTTTTCCATAGAGTAAGAAATCAATATCCAGGGCCAGCGAGATGGCTCAGCGGTCTAAAGCACATGCCTGCTTCAGAAAGTTTAGGCAGCTGCAGGGACTGCAGGTCGATCCCCAGCACCACATGCTGCGCCAGCCTCATCCTCAGGGCAGGCTGAGCTGGCCATCACACACATAAATAAAGTTTAAAAAGAATTTTTTTTAAAAAAAGAAATCAATATCCAGAAAGTCTGTGAAAGATCCATCACTTTAACATTTATATTCCTGTTCTGATTAGCACTTCATTTTGTTTCAATGTTGTCACCACCCTCATCTTACTCCTGCTCATAAATAGTGGCTAGCATAGAAGGACCTGCCCTATGAGGACAAGTCATTCATCCCCAAGTTTAGTAGACGAGGAAATATATAATACAAATGGCAAGGATCTTTTGGGGAAGGTAATTTGGAAATGTATGGTTTGGGCGGCAACAACTATTCACTCCACTGAGAGAAGTGCTCACCCCCTGGAGAATCAGTGAAAGCTTTGTATTGAGTCACTTCCACTGACCATGACAGATGGCTAAATCTCCAGAATCCATAATTTCCATAGTGTTTCTATAGAAGGATATCGCTTGTGGACCTCTGAGAAGCCCTGTCTATGTGCACACCACAGGGAAGAGTTGAGGTCACCTCCACCAGAGAGCACATAGTCAGTACTCAGGACCCAGTCCAACCCTCCTGTAGGGAGAAATCTGAGAGCCATAAACAGGCTTTGATTGAGATAGCCTTGTCTTCCAAATTGGTTAACTCCCCAAATGCCCCCGGATGTCCTGTTTTTCTCACACTCTGAAATTTGGGCTTGAATGGCTACATCTGTTTGAGTATTGTACTGTCACTGAATAATGAGGAAACTGCTCAGACCATTCCAGGCCACAGCATCCGCCGTCCTGCAAAATCCCTCAGCAAATGTTCCTTCCATAAAACAAGCCATCTCCAGTGTTTCTGTATTCATAGATTCAATCTTTTGTTTTCTGGGATGAAATATGTTTTAAGCTACCAAATCTGTTCAGAGTCAGTGTAACTTTAAGTTCTGCACTAAAGATTCCCAGCATGTTTTTGTACTTCTGTGGCAATGTGAAGTGAGTTCAGGTTTCTCTCTAGGTGTAATTTTTCCAAAAGCGAAGCCATCACAGGTCATTTGGGGGAAAGTCTTGTTCACGCTTGAGCACTAGAAAGGCATTTTCTGGCTGCGGAGAAGGAAATTCTGTGGGATGTGAGGGGGAACAAGTTAGAGAAGGAGAATGATTCAGCTAGAAAAGAAGAAAGAAAATGGGGAAGGAGGGCCGAATTATTTCTTTGGGAACTGTGCTTGCTGACTAAGGAGTTGGTACTGCCAGGAGACAGGGAAACGAAGCTGAAGGGAAACACAAGAGCTATCCAGTCTCCGAGCAGGGGACTGCAAACAGCACAGGGTTATAGATCTCAGTATGCAGGTCCAGACTGGCCGGGAGGAGAGTCAGGACTGGCACAGCACAGAGCAACACGTCTGAAGCAGGTGGCGGCCTCCAGGTGCCGTTGGTTACTGACTGCCTCGCCCACATGGCAGTGGGGGCCAGCAGTGCCATTTTCGTGGCTTGTTTTTCCTTGCAGACTCTATGAATTCATGTTTGGGTGTGAAATATGACAAGCTTCCTATGGTGTCAGCAGAAATGTCTTCTGAGTGGCTGTCAGCCACCACTGGTAGCTACTTTGGTTAATTACTGCCTGCTTAGTTGCAAGTTATTGGCTAGGAACAATTGGAGAAAGTCCCAAAGGCTTTCTTATGCAAGGCTTTTATTAGTCACTGTGACCTTCAGTCACCCTCATGACTTTTTCTGTTGCCTTTTCAAGGACATATTGTATGGTATTGAAACGTGTTAATACCTGTCACCCCATGTGGAATGAAAATCTACCAAATATGGAGGGGGACAGAAACAGATTGTCTTTGAGTTTTTAGCTGATGAAGGGCAAATCTATTTAATTAGCTTAGGAAATTTTGAAACCTCTTCAATTAAACCTACAGAAGGCAATGATAATGTTTGCACATTTGTCCTGAAGTCAAATAGCTTAAAAGATCCTCTCTTGTGCCAAGAAGGCAATTATTTAAATTATTGTATTGCTCACATATTAATTTCTTGCATCACACAGGAGCCATTAATCTTATTATGAGAAAGATCAAGATAAATACCCTGTCAGGTATATAATATCTGAGGTCCACATGGCTGCCAAATATTGGCTTTTACTTTATCTAAACGAGGTCCTAAAGGAAAAACAGTTCTTTACCTGATTTCTTGTTAATGATGTGATTTCATTGCTGGTAGGATTTAGTTTAAAAACAGCGCAATAAAAGAATACTAAAAAGTAATGTCCATTTCTATGTAGCTGTTTCACAAGCTTCACCAATATATTCATTCTCTGATCACAGCTGCCTGCTTCAAGGTGTTAAACTTATATCAAACATTTTCCTTCCAATATTTACTTTGTCCTTTTTCCTGAGACTTGAGATGGAACATAGTCCGGGAATCATTCATTTTTCTCCTGTCCATTTCCCTTCTTTCGTCCCCCTCTTACAGTGGAGTGGTCAGGGGAAATGAGACTAAGGCAAAAAAAAAAAAAAATAGATGATAGATAGATTGATCGATAGATAGATAGACAGATAGATAGAATGGCATGCTTGTGACCAGTAGAGGGAGAAATTTAGTAAAAAGGTGTGGGTATTTGGAAGGCAGCAGAATCACGTGACTACCCTACAAGTTCATTAAAACTCTAAGATTACAAATTCTGTGGTAATTTAACTTGGTCTTGATAGTTTCTTCCTGTTATAAACTCAGCATTTTTGTTTCTGATTCAACATCAACATTTCAAACATCAGTATTATATTGCCAGTGCAGTTGTAATTTCTACAGTTTTTAAAGTCAGGATTCCAATTCCTAAGCTTTCGGGGTTCTTTAAAGATTTGTGTTACTATTCATGATTAGATTAGTCCCTCATGAAATAGCGTACATATACTTTCAAACCAGTCTGCAACTACAGCTGCCATGCACAGGCGTGGCCTGCTCAACCCGACCCGATCAGCTTTGCTTCTCTGCACCTGCTGCCCTCAGACCCTCCGCCCTACTGCTGCAACCTTGTGTGGACAGATCCAGGTGAGGGCGCTGCCCTGAGGTCCTCTGGATGCTATCAGTGCCCAGGTTCACAGAGCACTACTGGTGCCAGCCTCACATGTGGAAGTGGCCTCTTCCCCATCTTTATACCCCACTTCAATGCCTAGAAAAACCTCCTCTTCCCCTCTCATCACCAAGGCTGAGTCTGTTCTCCAGTCCAGGTGATAGACAGACACCATTCAACATCAACAGTCCTCTTCTTCCCCTTTGGTCTTTTCCCCACCCAAGGCCACTTCCTTCTTCCTCCAGGAAGGAAAGAAGTATCCTGCAGCACATCCAGGGGTACAAATCTGGTGATGGAGACCAAGATGGGAGTAGAGCAAGAACCAGAGACAGTGAAGGGTTCTTTGATCTGAAAGCATCCCATCACTAGCTCAACTGGCTCAGTCAAGTACACAACTGAAAGAACGGCTCCTGGGGCTCACGCTTCTCCACAGGTATCTCATGATGTCCTTTTTTCTACTGCCATTGTAGGATGCTTGGGATTACAACTTTAGAGCTCAAGATGCTGGGTAATAAAATGTCTCTCAGTTTCTTGGAGCTTAGAGGCCACTGAGAGAGTATATAACACTTTCCTAAATAAACAGAACCCACTATGATTAGGAATATTCTACCACTTTGCCAAAATGAAGGGCTTTCAGCCGTTCTGTACCTCTGTGAGCTAGGAATCACTATCTCTATTTTCCATGTAAAGAAACTGTGGCTCTGAGAGGTGAGGTTACTGCCCTGCAGCCACACAGGCTGGGCACATGGAAAGAGAGCTGGGACAGGTGACTAGACTCCTGACTTGCAGTTCATGCTTATCCACTTATCCCACATGGCCTCTCTCCAGTCAACTTATTATTTGTCTTTCTGAGAATTTCTGATCCAAGGCTAAGTTGATTTTTCTATCTCTTGTGAATGGACTTCCACCTCTCCCACCTCTGCTTCTTCATTCATTTTCAGTTAACATTCTGATACTTTGTACAGATCTGAGGAATTCTGGTCACAGAGGAGTAGCTGGAGTCCCTAGGAGTGATTCTACCACAAAGGAGGAGGATAACACTCTATTGTGATTTCTAAGCGTGGTGCTCTCTGTGTATGCCATAGCACTTAAACTTTTCTCAACTGAGGCACTGCAGAAGGGATGTTAGGGTACAGCTTGGACGCTGAATCACTAAATCCTAGAGCTCTGCAGTACTTCAAGCACTTCTCCAGGTAGGTGGAATATACAGTGAGAGGCCTTTTTCTAGCTTGCAGAGTCTGGCACAGAAAAGTGATGAGTGAGCTCTATTTTCCCTAGTCTTAGGGTACAAACCATTTCAAACTCCACCACTACTAGGAAGGGGCAGTGACAGTGATGTTCAGGTCCTAGTCTGAGTGCCAGCTCTGTGGCACAGCTGTGCTATCTTATTGTAGCAGTAAGCACCTACTGGGGGTCCCAGTATTTTACAGAAATGCAACCCTAGAAAAGCCTGGAGAAGCTGCAACTGGGGTTTGGGGGAGAATCAGGAAATTGGGTGGGGAGCTCAGAGCCATTGAGACCTGAAGAGTAGAGAGAAAAGGTTTGGGGGCTGCAAGTACACTGGGAAAGCCTAAGACACTCCAGGTTCCCTTCAATTTCAGTTCCTCATTTGCTGTCAAGCCCTTCCCTGGAACCCCCTGAGCCAACATTCAGAGCTCTCTTAAAGCTGAGCAGTAACAAGAATACACAGTTCTGCTTTAATATTCAAGACCAAATATCCTCTGAAAATTGGCTAATCATTGGTGTGGTATACTCGGGTGTTATTAGTTCAAAAAAGAGTAATTGCAGCATGTTTGGAGACGCTGTGTTATCCAGCTCCCTCTTTAATTTGCAGAAGCTAATGCTCAGAGGGCCCAGGGTACCTCTCTGAGCAGTCTTGACTTAAGAGCACCTGGTAAAGAGCTGCAGCTCTTAGCTCTGCTGTACATTACAACCTCCATGGGAATTTTTAGAAATAATGACACTTGGGCTCCGCCCAGACCAATTATATCAGAAGTCTGGGGGTGAAGAGAGGATAATGGTACAAGAAAGAAAGAAAGAAAGAAAGAAAGAAAGAAAGAAAGAAAGAAAGAAAGAAAGAAAGAAAGAAAGAAAGAAAGAATGCTCTGCTGGTGATTTGAGAACCTGCAGTAGGATCTGAGAAACACTGGAATGGAAATCATGAGACCACTGAGAGTTTCTGCTAAGATGTTCAGCTCCTTTTGATCAATTCCCCGACAACTCTGAGCTGCAGTTGGGTTTTTTGTTTGTTTGTTTGTTTGTTTTGTTTTGTTTTGTTTTGTCTTTTTGAGACAGGGTCTCACTATGCAGTTCAGGCTGGCCTCGAGCTCACTTTTGTAGCCCAGGCTGGTCTTGAATTCGCACCAATCCTCCTGCCTCAGCCTCCCAAGTGCTGGGATTACAGGCATACGCCACCATGCCCAGCCTGTTTTGTTTTTTAATATATTTAGAACAGGGTCTACAGGGTCTCATTACACAAATCAGACTCATTGAGATTCACCTGTTTTCAGCCTCTCAAGTGCTGGGACTGCAGGTGCACACCACCACATCCAGTCTTAATCGCTGCCTCAACAGCTCCCCCCACTCCCCACCCCCACCGGCACAGGATGCCAGGGATCAAACCTGAGCCGCTGTGCTCTGCCTAAGCAGGCGCTTTAGTCTGCTATCTGCTATCTGGCCAGCCCTGAGCTGCAGTTTCAATAGCATTTCAAAGGATTTTTTTTTTAGCTACAAATATTTGTATTTACAATGACAAATGAGGAATGAGCTAAATGTTCAACAGAGAATTAATTAAATAAGTAATGATATATACAAGTACTCTAATTTGATGTAAACATTTCAAATGACATTAAGTGAAATGGCAGATTAAACAATAGTTTTACTTTATGACTCCATTTTTGAAAAAAGAAATGTACACCAAAACCTTCGCAGCTGTTCTTTTCTAGATAAGTAACTTTACTTTTCTTCCTTTTGCATATTTATGTTTCCAAATATTCTATACTGAGTATTAAGGGGAAAATATACTCATGCATATCGTCATGGATATCCTTATTGAATAGAGTTGTAGAAAACTCTAAAAAAAGAAAAAATTATATTTTCATATGTAGAATTTAAGCTTTTTTTCTCTGTTTGGTGCTGGGGAAACAGCCGTGCATGGAAATCAGTCTACTATTTAGCTGTAAGCCTCCTCCCCAGCCGCTAGGCTTTGGTTCTGTTGATCACACAGCTATGCACAAAACCTGCTGCTTTGTTTGTCTTCCAGGTTGCATAAAAGACAGGTTGCACTCGCCTTGGCTTCGCCCCTCCTCCAGATTTGGAGACTAGGGATCAAGGCAGAGGGTGAAGGGTGGAGAGGGCATTTCCCCAGCAGGATGGTTCTGAGTCCTGGTGGAGCTGCCCTCCTTCCACTGGGGAGAATAATGAGAGAGGAACTTGGTGCAAGGGGCCCCAGGGCCAGAGGAGAAGGCTCTTGATCTGCCTTTCTTCCCTAGAGCATCTGTCATATTTTTTGCCTGGTGTGTTGGTGGCTACAAAGATAAATCGAGAGACATAAGTGAAAGAGAGTAGGACACATTTAGCCACACCGTTGTTTAATAAATTTCTGTTCACTTCTATGTGCCCTTGGGACAGAACCACTATTAAGCAAGTAAATGACCTCAGAGATGATCCCTGCAAGCCTCAGTTTCTACCCTTGAAAAACTGAGGATAATAATAGCAGCAACTTTTCTGGGTTGCCATGAGAATTAAATGATGTGGTGTAAGTACAGAACTAAGCCAAACATTAACCATATGAAATCTGGTTGCTAGAGGCCAACCATTCTTATTAGTCTAGTATCCCCTAACCAAAATGACTTCTGGCCTAAATAACACTTGCACTGCAATCCAGAAAAACACATCAAGTGGTAAAAAAGAAAAAAGCTTGATAGATTATACTATGATTAGAAAAATGTAATTTTTTGTCACATCAGTGTTTTTTAAAAGGGTTTCAGGTGCTCAAGAATAATTCCTCTGAGGTTTGGCACCAAGAATAGGATGTCACGTTTCAGAAAGAATGCCTTGGAAAAATGATGAACTGCCAACAAAGGCTGCTACACTGGAAAAGGACTGGGTGAAGGCAGGTATTTATCTGCTATAAAAGCGACTTGTCCTTTTCAAAGGCTTTCAAGACAGCATAGTCTATGTGCATAGTATAGTGAATATACCTTGGCTCTGCTGTCAGGCTCAAGGTGGAAGAAAAGAAAGGCTGAGCATGGGAAGGGGGAAAAATAATGGTGGCTTCAATTCACAGGCCTTGCTGAAGTAAGTAAGCTATCAGATCAGCATAGACCCAATACTCCCCACACCTGTGACGTCTGTTGCAGTCACCCAAAGAGTTTCAAAACAAAACAAAACAAAAAAAAAAAGAAAAAGGTCACTGTTTGGGTCCTTCCCACCTCCCTTACTAGGTCTGGGATGTGGCTTGGGCACCAGAATTGTTTAATTCTAGAGAAATCCGATGTACACTCAGGGTTCAGAACCACAAGCAGAGACAAAGAGTCTATAGAGCCAGGATAATTCCTTCCCTTCCCCCCGAAAAAAAGAGAGAAACCAACAAGTTTGGATGGTAGCTTTGAAGGATCACCAGGAAATGGACCTAGGTTTTCAACTAAGAACAAAGGAAAGAAGTCGTCTATTTCTCTTCTCAGCATAGTTAGGGCTTTATTGCTTATACCGGAAGTAATGATATGAGGTCCTTTTAAAATGAGTTTGAAACCAGAAGGCTTTCACCTCCCAGCTTTCACCTAAAAAACAGAACTGAGAAATATATAATAGGTATGGATGGTTATATAGAATGAGATTATATAGAAGAGATGTTATTGGTCTGGAATGATAAAAATAGCTTCATGACTTAAAAGTGCTTTCATGACAAAATAAAAAATAGCCTCGCTTTGTCCTTGTCACATACCTGTGTGATGTTTCTATTCTTGTTCTATAGGTGAGAAAAAGGAGGCCCATAGAAAATGCCTTGCCCAAGGTCATGTTGCCAGTTAATGGGAGGGTCAGTGCTTGAAGGCTCATCCTCCTGTTTCAAAAGCCACTGAGTTTGCCACTGTGCAAGGACTGGAAGAACACAACTAATGACTGAGTGTCCTACAAATCTGTTGGACAAGTTATAGCTTTTTACTTTTTCTCTTCATCTTACTTATCACAGCCAGGAATAGATTCAGCTCTGTGACTGATTTTAGTGATCAAGGAGGTGTGCCAATTACGGGATTTTGTGAACAGAAGTGTGGGGCTATATATACCTGTAGCAAACAGGAGGATATATTGGAAGGTTAGGGGGACAGATCATGCAATTGAATGGCAAGACAAGAGCAAGAGGTCTGGAATATGGATGTGATCCCACACAGCAGAAGTGGGATGGCCCAGACAGGGCCACAGCCAGCACCTTGGCAGATACCACTGCGTTAAGTGAGGTTCAAGATCCTGAATCTTGAACCACATGCTTCAGAGCTTCCAAGCTCTGGTAGGAGGACCAGTTGGTCAAGTGCAGAACCCTGGCTGCAGAGAGAAGGAGTAGAGAGGCTCTCCCTCTCTCTGCTTTAGCAAATTCTAAATCTCCCCAGGAATGAAACAAGGGAGGAGAGGTGAATGTTGAACAGCCAAAGGAAACTTCCTGTAAAATAACACTGGCTTCAGACAGTGTTCTTGTTTTGTTTTTGTGAATCTTTTTGCTTATTAGTTTGTTTCGTTGGTTTTTGTGTGTTTGTTTTTTGTTCTGTCTTGTTTTTGTTTTTATATTATGGCCAGCTCAACCTGCCCTGGGTGGGGCTGGCACAACATGTGGTGTCGGGGATCAAACTGCAGTCCTTCTGGTTGCCTAAGCTTGCCTAAGCAGGTGCTTTAGGCCACTAAGTCATCTTGCTGGGCCCCAGGTTGATTTATAGCATTAGAAATATCTCATAAAGCATACCATTGTAGAAAGCATGTTCATTCTTTTTTGCAGTGCTGTATTTGAACCAAAGACCTCACACATGCTAGGCAAGCATCCCTCTGCTACATACCTATATCCAGAGACTCTAATTCATTCCTTTATTTTTTTAAACCTTATTTATTTATGTTATGGCTGGCTCAGCCTGCCCTGGGTAGGGCTGGTACAGTATGTGGTGCTGGGGATCAAACTGTGGTCCCTGTGGTTGCCCAAACTTGCCTAAGCAGGTGCTTTAGACCACTGAGCCATCTTGCTGGCCCCTAATTCATTCCTTTAATTAAAAACAAAGCCTATGGTTGATAACCTAAAGTCATTGGAGACACCAGCCAATTTTCACATTGAGCAGAAAATAAAACTCTACACGTGGGCAGTCTGTTATCTGTCATCTCCAAAGTTAGGGGACAGTGGGGCTACACTCTCATCAGTTTTTTGATCTGGCTCTGACATGTGACGAAGGTTCCCCCTGCAACAGGGTCACAACCGCTGTAGATCAGAGTTTGGAAACACACTCCTCCACTCACTCATTCATTCATTCATTCATTCATTCCTTGTTCAGCCTACATTTATTGTGCACTCTTCTGAATGTTGGCCCTGAGGTTTTCAGTTCCTATTTCTGGACATATAAAGGTACGGACCCATAGATCCCCTAAAACAAGACATCTCATTTGGACATGTGTATACTGTGTTCATCTTCACATAATTTGAGCGTGTTGTCATGCAAAAGTTATAGATAATTTGATGCTTCAAACTACATAGAGTAGATGTGTAATTTAGAGAACCCTTTTTTAACATCACTGGGGTGACAGAAATACTGATGTGTTTAGACAGTGTCAAAATGTCTTGCAACCTTGAGATGTTCTCTCCTGAACTCCCCTCTAGTTTCCACCCTGCTAGTGTTTTTCCTCTTTGCTCTCTTCTTTCTTTGTATGCATGCATGTAGAGCTAACAGTAAAACTTGCTCCTTGCTTAGCACTAAGTGCTATTTTAAAGAGAATCTTGGTTCTTAAAAGATTTTGTATCCTAAATCTTTTGGCACACTGACTGTCTTTCAGAAAAATGAAAAGGAAGAAGCTCACCAAAGACAGATTTATACTTAAAGTTGGGCTAATTTAGGTGATGGAAACTGAACCAGAGCCATATATGGGAAGAACTGCATGATGACTTAATGCTATCATGGTCTAAATCATTTTCTAAACAGTGCAAGCACCATCACAATTTGTTATGATATCCTGGAGCCATACCTGGGTTCAATCAGCTCAGTGTCTGTTTTCATAAAGCCAAACAAACAAGAGCTCCCTGGAACAATGAAGCTAAAGCAGCAGGCCATTGAGCGCAGAATGAGCTTCATAAAGAGCATTTATTCTTAGCAGAAATTGTGTATATATCTATTCAAGTATCAAAATAATAACCTTATGTTTCTGGAAATTGAATGTTTCTGGAATGAGAATCTATGTTTGCATTTTTAGGTATTTGGAAGGCTGTCTCCATTTAGAAACAAGTAAAGAAAATGCTGATGTAGTTTCCTACTTATTGGAGCAAATACAAGCATCACTTGCTCAAATATCCCTATAAGTAATCAATACTTCCTCCAAAATTTTCAGCTCCTGACATCTACTCCTTTATAAGGGATATGCTAGGCCTTGAGCCTGGAGCCTCCTGCATGCCCAGTGCACCTTCAACCACTGAGCTAGACCCCTAGGCCCCTAGCAACACTCTACATTTACAACCTAAGGAAAATGGCATGAACCCCCAAACCTAGTCTTTGCAGCATCTGGTGCTCCCCCCACACCCCTCCCTACTTGAGCATCCTGCTGAAATGTGTTTGGATAGAAGGGGCCTTGTCCCCACTCACTGATGCCAGCCATGCTGCAGCCTGGGCCCTGATGTTGCCAGGTGGCCTCTTCCTTACGGTCTCAGCTCTGTGCCGCTGGCCGGCTGTGCTCACAGATCTGTCCTACTCCCAGAATCCTGACTCTCACTCCTATGTCTGCTACTGTGCTCAGTGAACCCCCTCCTGCACTGCATCCTCTCCTCTCCATTCCTGAGAACTCATCTACCTATTCATGGGGCTCAGGCGATAACCAAATCCATTTCTCAGTTGATGCAGAGAGATAGCCCTCTCATTGCTTCCTTCCTTTCTTTCTTTCTTTCTTTCTTTCTTTCTTTCTTTCTTTCTTTCTTTCTTTCTTTCTTTCTTCTTTCTCTTTTCTTTTTGAGACAGGGTCTTACTATGCAGTTCAGGCTGGCCTTGAGCTCACTTTTGTAGCCCAGGCTGGTCTCGAACTCGCACTGATCCTCCTGTGTCAGCCTCCCAAGTGCTGGGATTACAGCCATGCACCACCAGGCCCGGCAACCCTCTCATTTCATTCCTCTTGAGTGGATCAATATTTGCCATGTGCCTTCTCAACTTTGGAGAGACTGGTGTGGTCCACAATGCTGAAACTCAGCCAGGATAAATTAGGGTTGTAGCTCCTTTAATTTAATACGAAGGTACAAAAACCTATATTTGATGATTTTCAGTCAAAGGGCTCTATTTTCTTGATTCCATGTGACTTGAAAAGAATATTTCATGAGGTCCAAAAACACACACCGGGGTACCCCAGGAAATAAAATGGAAGTGACTCACCCTGGTACAATTTATATCAGCTACAAGAGACATCTAGTAAATAAGAAAAAAAAAATACACAAATATAAAGCATATTAGAATCACCTGGAAAACCTTTCAAATTACTGATGCTCAGGGTTCAACCTATATCAGTCACATCAGCATTCAGAAGGGCAGAGCTCCAACTCCCCAGGTGATTACAATGTACACAACTGTGAGAGAGTCAGAGCTGAGAGACAGAAAGTAGGAGACCATGAATGAGCCTGTTCATGGTGAGCATGTCTCAAGGCGGCGGAGCAGAGGAAGCGCCACTGTCAGCTAGGCAGGAAATCCTCTCTGCAAAGGAACATTTGCTAAGAGACCTGAATGGCAAAAGGAGTTAACCATGTGAAGATCTGGGGCAGAGGATGCCAGGCAGAAGGAAGGAGGACAAAGACCCTGGGGCAGGCACAAACCTGGGCAGTTCAGCCCCTGACTGACTGTGTAATGGGAGGTAGAAGAGTAGGACAAGGTCCAAGAGGAGAGCAGAGCCAGCCTGGCCGGGCCATGTCAGGTTATACACAAGAGAGGGCCTTGATTTTTCAATGCAGTGAAAAGCCATAAGAGAATGAGTTAGGAATGTGTAAGGAAAGGCTATATATAGGGCAAGAGAAAATTCAGTTGCTTCAGTTATGGTGGCTTATTTTAGAGGTATTGTTATAAAGGTGAGGCCAGCAGGACTTTCAAGTGGGTTGAGATTTGGAGGGGGAATGAGGCTGATGAAGGAAAGAATCAAAAATGAATCCTTTGATTTGGCCTGAGTGGCTGCTTTGGTGAGGGTGCCAGGCCACAGAACACGGCTATGAGGGGAGGTGCACTTTTGGGAATTAGAGAGCAAAAATCAAAAGCTCAGTTTGAATAGAATAAGTTAGAAATTCCTTTAGGCATCCATTAATATCCATTAGAAGTTAATGTCCAGTAGGAAACTTGGGTGCTCAGAAGAAAGATCAGAGTTATAAATTTAAATTTGGAAGGCGCTGCGATAGAGGTAGCATTTAAAACTTGGGGACTAGATGAGATCTTTTACAGAGATGTCAGTACAAAACAGGAAAGATGCTAGGGACTGAGCATAAAAGTGCTCTTAAAACATTAAAAGGGATCCAGTAACAGAGAGAAACTGAGGCAAGGCCAGGAATTTGAAGGATACAGGGCCCTAGAAGACAAGGAGAAAATATATTAAGATGGGATGGAAAAAGAAAAAACTGAAATGAAGGGGAAAAAAGCCAAAGCTTTTTTAAATAAGGAGATGAAATGGATTGAAGAAACAGTAGAGGAACAGGAGACAGGAAATGCTCAAGTTATGTCATGTATAAGTACAAATTCCCTGTGATGAATGTGATCATTATGTACACCTAAAACCTGCCCATAAACTTATGTTTTAAAAAAAGATGGGAAATACGACAGTTGTGTCTGATGTTGCCGAAAGGTTAAATAAGATGAAGAGAGGAGTAGTGGGTTTTGTCAGAGAAGTTCTTGGTACCCCTGACTTGACAACAAGTGGAATGCAGGGGACCAAAGTCCAGATTGGAGCCCTAAAAAGACGGTAAATATAGGAGGAAGTGGAGACAGTGGCTATTGACACACTTGCCAGGAAGTTTGGCCCTTCCAAGAAGCAAGTGTTTATTCTCTGTGCTTACCTAGACCTATAAATAGACAGATCTTTTAAAAGGTGCACATTTTTTTCTTGCTAGGGAACATGTGGATCCTTTAGATGTCTGATCGCAGCTGGAATGTTCTATATTCAGTGCCTCCACAAATTGCCTTAATGGCCAGAAGAACCTTGGGGAAGATTGGCTCTGCCCTTAACCCATACACAAATAACAGTGAGAAAGATGCTTCCTATAAGCTGTCTCTCTTCAGCCAACTGTTGTAATCAAAGAGAAAAAATACAGTCACCTGAAAATGGCTATAAATAAAGGTGGATTATTCAATGTCAAGAAGTGCTATCCAACATAGAGCATATGTATCTTGAATAGTATACAGTAAGAATTTCTCACATCTCTATTCATTTTTACTTGGCACATGAATAATTTCATAAAGTGTTAGCCAAACTAGATCTTTCCTCTTGTTCATAGCAGGCAGAAAGACACACTGTTTTTTTTGGAGAGGAAATGGACCTGGCAGCATCATTCAAGGAAGGACCCCCACGGTGCCCACCAAATGCTGCTGCACAAAGCAGCTGCATGTGTTTGGCCAATTGATATTAGAGGACATTCTGAGAAAGGCGTATGTCTACATTTTTGGAACAAAGCCCTGGGGGGGGTGGTTGGAATGGCCAATGCAAGTTTCAAAAAGGTATGTAGGACAAAGATCTCAGCCTTTCCTCAAAACCCACCCTTACCTCCCATCCCTGACTCCACAGCAGGAGAGGAGAACGATAATCTTCAATCTGTCCTGGCAGCTACATCTCCTTACTGGAATTATCAGCTGAGCTCCTTCTCCTGTCAGGCCAGTGGTAGCCTTAGAGTCTCGTGGGAGCCCAAACCCTACTGCGAACTCAGTATGCAAGGGACCTAGGTTATATCCTCCTTGTAAGGATCTAACATAACTATAAGAAAAATAAAGTGCACAATATAATAATAATACTAGAAATAAAGAGCACAATAAATATAGTGCATATGCATCATCCCAACACCCAATCCCAGTCTGTGGGAAATCTGTCTTCCATAAAACTGATCCTTTGTGGGGCCCGGCAGGATGGCTCAGTGGTCTAAAGCGCCTGCTTAGGAAATCTTGGGCGGCTGCAGGGACCGCGGTTCGATCCCCAGCACCACATGCTGCGCCAGCCCTGCCCTCAGGGCAGGCCGAGCTGGCCATAAAAATAAATAAATAAACAAACAAACAAAAGTTCTTAAACAAGAAAAAAATAAAATGAAAAAAAAAAACTGATTCTTGGTGCCAAATAGTTTGAGACCACTGAGGTAGAACATCCTTGTAGAAAAGTTCAGTAAGGGTACAGTTGTGACTGAAAGAACTTGTCCTAGAGGTATCCATTAAGTTTCTGTTTATGAAAAAGAATAATGTGTAGCCCTTAAAGTCAAAGTAGTCAACGCTCTGACTGGAGAATTTTCAGAAATGGAAGTTTGTTGGGTGAGGCTATTGTCATGGTTTGTGTCTGAATGTTTCCCCAAAGCTTTCTGTAGTCAGGGGGCAGCTTCTAGAGTTTGTGATTGATTACTGTGGGGTGTGGGTGCTGCACCTGCCCTAGGGCATGTAATCAACATTACAATATGAGGAGGGGAAAGAGGCTAGCTAGCTGCCAGAGTGAAAGCCCTCCCTTTGCTCTTTGTCACCTCCATGAATGGTTGCTCTCTGCCTCATGCCACTCTGCCTTGGAGCCAGCTGAGTATGGACTGATACCTCCACTAACTGTGAACTAAATAAACCATTCCTCCCTTCATTTTGGGTGGTGAGTAGAAACAAAATTGAGACAATTATACCCTCTTTAAACATCATGGAATACCCCAAAAGTGGCTCATAAATGGGGGCAGGGTTGAGTTTGCAGACAGAAGGCGATGGTGCTAGCAGTAAAGAGAAGATAGTTCTGAATTCTCTGAGGAAATCTCAATGGAGAGCAAGAAGTGACAAGCCTGATGAGGAAGCAGAGAGTACACAGGAGCCTCTGATAGGGTCCTGGTGAGAAAGAGAGTGGACATTACAGGGGAAAATAATTGGGTTAACCAGGGTGACTATATTCCTTCTGAATTTTTTATCATCACAAAAATCTAAACCAGTTTAGTAATAATAGTTATTTTGTTGTAATATGAGAATCTTGACCTATTTGCACATTTTTACAATTCAGTTTGGTGTGCATATGCATTTTACCTTTTAAAACAAAAATATATCTAACTCTTGCCTGTCCTATTTATCCATCAGTGGCACACAACAACTACTTTTCAAGTATCTTTGATAACATTTTAACTGACTTTTGCTTACCTTTATCAATGGATTAAGGAAAACGTTCCATTCCCTTTGTGGAATCGCTGACTTAGATTACTATCTTAACAAGTCACTCATACCGTCAGCCAGGGGCTTCTGCCTCACCAGTTGAGTTACAGATAGTCAGTGTTGTGGAATTCCAAAGATTTTTATGATATATCATTTTGATGAAGCAATTTGGTGAAATAAGAGGGTAAAAATACAGCCCAACATATAAAGGCTAAGTTGATGAGCTAGTAAAATAAAGTTGCTGCCAATTTTGCTGTGAACAAGATAACTATAAAAGGCTATTAAGCCTGTAATCCCAGCACTTCAGAGACTGGGGCAAGAGGATCATTGTGAATTTGAGGCCAGCTCGATCTACACAAAGTGAGCCCAAGGCCAAGCTGAGCAGCACACAGTGAGACCCTATCTCAAAAAAAAAAAAAAAAAAAAAAAATCTATGACAAGTCATCCTAATTTCTAAAAGGTTTTTATACTTGCTGTGTACATCACACTGGTCTCTAATTTCTTTGTGTACTTTATATAAATTGAAACTCGAAATTAGAGATAATATGAGTGTACATTTTGCTAAATGGCAAAGTCAAATCAATAGATCTGCACTCAAAGAAAACAACAGCCTATTGCAAGATGTTTGCCTGTTGTAGGTAAATGTAGTTATGTGTTCCAACTTAAGACAACAGTGTAAGATATAAAACTGTGGTTTACTTGTTAACCACTCAATTACCAGGTCTGGTAACAATAGGTATGAAGAGTTTCTACTGCACCTACTAGGGATGTTCATCTTGAAACCATTATGCTCTACTTCTTTCTAGAAGGTTGCTTTAAACCATTTATATTTAAGAAAGATAGCTGGGAATATGAGTTTATCTAAGTTCCATTTCTGGATCAAGACAAAGCTCTGAAAGCTCTACAACCAACCATCCTGCTGTATGTCTTAATGGGCCTTCCTTCACAGAAATACAAGTTGGTTAGTCTCCTTACTTACACTGATAGGTTGGGAAGAAGACTGTAACATGAAGAATATGCTGTCTTCTCTGTTGAACTGCTATCTAAACTTTCTGCTGTGCTGTTCAAAGCCTGGTACATGAAAAACCACTTTAGATACTTCTCTCAAAGTTAAACAGCTATAGACAGCCACTAGGAAATGCTGGATGTGAAAGAAAGAAAAGAGAAATCATAATGCCCTAACAATTAGTATAAAACTGCCCCTCACTATTGACTTGTTTTCTTGTGACTCTAAAGGTTAATAAGTCCAATAAATATGAATTAGCTTGTCCAATTAGGCTAAAACATATAGAGAGAATTTTAATTAATATTATTATAAAAAGCTTTGAGCACTTCAATAAAACTTAATTTTCCAATAAGACAATCAGTAATTCCCTCAGGGATGGTTCAATATATGCAGATCAACAACTAATCACTATCAACAGAACCAAAGACAAAGATGACATGATCATCTAAGCCATTAACAAAGACCAATACTCATTCACTGTTAAGAAGTCTACAGAAAATCAGAATAGAAGGTCTCTACCTCAAACTGATAGAAGCCATCCATGACAAACCAACAGCCAACATCACACTAAGTGGACAAAAACTATACACCTTCACTTTAAAATCAGGAACAAAGCAAGAATGCCCACTGTCACCTCTCCTATTCAATATAGTTCTGGAAACATTAGCCAGAGGAATTAGACAAGAGAAAAAAATAAAAGGAATTATGATTGGAAAGGAAGAAGTGAAATTATCATTACTTTCAGATGACGTGATACTCTACATAAAAGGCTCCAAAAACTCTTCTAAGAGGCTTGTAGATTTAATAATCAAATTCATGATACAAAGTCAACACTCTTTGTCCAAATAATACACTGAGAAGGAAATGAGGGAAACCCTGCCTTTCACAATAACATCCACAAAAATGAAATATTTAGGAATCAGAGACTAAAAAAGGAGTAGAAGATTTGTACAGTGAAAATTACAGTACTCTGAGAAAGGAGATTAAACAAGATTTCAGAAAATGGAAAGATATTCCTTGCTCATGGATAGGAAAAACCAATATCATGAAAATGGCCATGCTTCCAAATTTATTGTACAGATTCAATGCAAATACCAATTATATTCCTCACAAATATAGCGAAAATACTCTTAAAATTCATCTGGAACCAAAAGTGACATAGAATATCAAAAGCAATCCTGCACAACAAAGGAAAGGCAAGAAGTATTAAAATCCGTGACTTGAAATTATATTGCAAAGCTACCACAATAGAATCAGCATGGTACTGTGGAGGAAAAAAGACCTAAGTATCAGTGGAACAGATTAGAAGATGCAGATACAACTACGAATACACTCAGCCACCTTATCTTTGACAAAGGAGCCAAATATGTTCAGTGCAAGGATGACAACATCTTTTAGTAAGTGGTGCTGCAAAAAAACATACTGAAGACTAAAATTGGATCCGTATCTATCATCATGAACTAAAATAAAGTACAAATAGATCAAAAATGTAAATATTAACACAGAAGCACTAGCTATGTTGGAGGGGAAATTAGGTAGAAATCTTGAATCCATGAGTGAGCAGAGAGTTCATGAGCAAAGCCCAAACTGCATACTTTAAAGAATCAACAGCTGGGATCTTATCTTTTTGAAAAGTTTCTACAAGTTAAATAAAATCATCAACAGAATAAAAAGAAAAGTCATGAATTGGGAAAATATTTTAACTGGCTGTCCCTCAAACAAAGGACTCCTATCTAGAACGTATAAAGAATTTTTAAAAATCAGGCCCCTAAAATTCAAAGACTCAATCCAATAATGTGCATCTAAGATAAATATACATTTCTGAGATAAAGAAATACAAATGATAAATAAATACATGAAAAAATAAATGTTCTCATTTGAGAAATGCAAATTTTAAAACAACACTGAGATTCCATCTTATCCCAAAAAGAATGGCTATCATCAAAAAGTCAACCAATACCAAATGCTAGAGGAGCTGTGGGGAAAAGGAACGCTTCTCCACTGTTGGTGGGAGTGTTGACTAGTACACCACTGTGGAAATAAATGTGGTGATGCTTCAAAAATCTAGAATTAGAGGTCGCACTAGAACAGCAGTTCTCAACCTGTGGGTTGCGACCCTGGTGGGGGTTGAACAACCAAAACACAAGGGTCCCCTAAAGCCATCAGAAAATACATATTTAAATCCATGCTATGCTATGGTGAAATGTTATTTATTGGAATTAGTAATTTGAAGTAGCCACCAAAATTATTTTTTGGTTTGGGCTCACCGCAACATGAGGAACTATATTGTGGGATCACGGTATTAGAAAGGTTGAGAACCACTGCACTAGAACCAGCTATTCCCCTCCTGAGTATTTTTCCAAGTGAACTGAAAACATTATACCACAAAGATATATGTGCACTCATATTTATAGCAGCACAATTTGTCATGGCTAACTCTTGGAAACAATCCAATGCCTGTCAACTGAGAAATGAACAAAAACAATGTGGTATTTTTACACAATGGAATATTATTCAGCTATAAAAATAGATAAACTCAAAAATTTTATAGGAAAATGGATGAAAATAGAGACCATACTGGTAAGTGAAATAAATCAAATCCACTTGTACAAACATTATATTGTCTCGCTAGTATAAGAACCTAAAAGAGTAAATAAATTCTGAAAGGTACAATGGATACTGAGAAAGGAAAAGAATTTGTTCAAAGGGAAACAACAACAGGGATGAGAAATGGACAAAAAAAGAAAGAAGGAAGGGGAAAAGATGTATTTATGTAAATATAAAAAATAGTTTGGATAATTGTACCATTGATTTCTGCTATTTATTGAAAGAAGCAGTTAAACCTTAATTTTTTTCATTGTTTCTTCTCCTTTTTTAAATTCTTATAACTTTTTTTGACCCATTTTGCTTACTCATACCTGGTCATCTAGACAACTAATTTGAAGCCAACACTATGCAGTCTAACAACCATTACTGAATTCCTGTTATTTTGTATGGCTTCTATTTTTTATTCTTTAAAAAATAAATAAAATACACTTAACAATTTTCAACCTTTGTCTTTACTATTTTATTTCTTTAAAATTTTAATCCTTTAAATTAAATTTACAGTAAAATTATATATATACAATATGAGTTTTAACAAATGCATAGATTTGTGTAGCCACCATCAATATCAAGACATAAAAAGGCTCTATCATCCCAAGACTCCATGCTGCCACTTTGTAGTCAACACCCCCCATCTCTGTCAGCAAATCCTGATCTGTTCTTTGTCACTATAACTTTCCTGCTGAAGTGTCACTTAAGTGGAATTGTATAGCATATACCTTTGTGAGTCTGGCTGCTTTCACTTGTATAATGCATTTTCCTTGGGACTAGTTCATATTGTTGAATGACTTTTTTACTGTTTAAAAGCATCCTTGGTCTTCTTCTCTGTGACCTCCATATTTACTCCACACCGAAAGGGGAAAGTAGCATGACTTCACTCCAGGCCCCTGCTCATCACCCTGGGATTCTTACCATTCATAAATGTAGCCACGGTAGAGCACAGAAAGTCATATGGTATCTAACTTTTTTTACGTATTTTGAGTTTCCTTGATAAATATAGTTGCAGTTATGTTCACTGCACTTTGTATTTCTACATTGGCCAATTGCGTGTCACATTTTCCTATGGTGACATTAATTTTTATCTCACTTAAACTAAATTCACATCAGTCAAATGTGTTGCGAATGTGTTTCCCCAGTTCATTTTTAATCTATTAACACTCTCTCTCCTGATTCTTCTTTTGATTTTTAAATTTTTTTTCTTAGAAAGACATTCCTTAAATAAAACTTAGAAATAGCTTCATATATTTTCTATTTTAGTTTTAAGTGATTTTTGTTGTTGTTGTTGTTTTGGTTCTACCATATATTTTCTGGGAGGGGCCTACTTATTTTGAAAGTACTATTTCAGAAATAACCTCGCCTCATTCTCTTTAGATACAACACATTTATTATCCTTTCATTCCTTATCTATGTTTGTTCCGTTGACCAAAATGTTGAAAGTTCAAAGGAGACTCTAGAGTATTTGATATCTTATCCAACCCTTTGTATCCTTCACTGAGGATGCAAAGGATACTAGCAAGACCCAAACACACTTGGACATTCTTTCCAGAGGAGTCTGAGTCTATCAGACACAGCTTCCCAAAGCTGTACCTCTGTCTGTCTGGCATGAGGATATATTTTGGTTTCAGAGTAACAGCTGAGTTCTGAACAGTAAATATGAACATGTTGTTCTAAAAAGATCCATTTTGATTTTGAAGTTCTCAGTTTTATATCTTTTTAGTTAGACAGATAGAAACGCTTACATGACTACCTCTCAGTTTGCAGCCAGCTACACCCATAAATCCATAAACTAAAAGTTTATTTAAAATATACAGTCTAGACAGACCAGGTCTATGCTGCCAGAAAGCATTATTTTAGATAGAGACTCTATAGTATCTTTCCACTAATAAATACCAGTAGGATATTTACAAGGAGGTTCTGGTTGAGGTCATTTTCCCCCTGCTAGCAGAGTGAGAATCTCAGGGCTGCTGTTAGCCTCCTGCCTACTGTGTGGATGTGGATTTACCAGTAAAAGGAAACAGCCATGATTGTCTTTTATGTCTTTTTATGTCTCCTCTAGCACCATGAATTTGGTCTGTCTTTAATTAATTGCCATTTTATGGTGCCACATTTTCATGCCAATAATAAACAAAGAAATAATAAAGTTATCAAGCACATCACTGCCTCTTTTACATACACCATCTTCTTTTTTCTTACACAACTCTATGAAACCACTGCTGCGAAGGACTCCTTTTCCTAGGTTAGATATTTTCTTCATGTGCAAACACCCTGTTAATGTCACATTTACAGTCTTTTAAACCATAACAGGAGGTTCACCCCAAGTTTAGAATGACTAGAGCATTGGTATCTCATATTTAAATTTATAGTAAAAGAGATATATGCAGAAAAAATATACTAACCAACATAGAAAGTCTACATATGTGCGAAAAGAACAAAATCTCTGGAACTCTAAATTAAGCAAGGGATTCTCCTTTCTACTCACTTTGTATAAAAAGCATTAGTGTAAATGTACATCACAGAAACCCTTTGAAAGTAATCCTCATTTTAGAGCCATAACTAGGTTAATGATAGAAAATATTTCACAAAACATTGCCTTCTGAAAATGAAAAATTTGAACATAAGGTTATTGTTAGAAAACATTTCTGCTGGCTAAATATGACTATAGTAGCTATGGTTTATGCTCACAAAGTCTTATAGTAAAGGAAAAGAGAGGGCAAATAAGTGGTGATAGTTCAATGTGATAGATAGCATACTAGGGACAAATATAGGGTGTGCTGGGATTTTGTAGGGGTGTCACTAATGTAGATTAGGGTTTCCTTAATATAGAAAGTTTCCTAAAGACAGTGATGTAGTAAGTATCTAAGATGAAATTTTACAAACAATTTAGCTGTGGATTAAAGCACCAGCAAGCAGGTATAGGGCCCACAGGTTCAAGCTCCAAGACTGCTGTGCCAGCCCCTCCCCTGGGGCACGCTGAGGGATGGCAATGAGAGTGGGTGTCGTGGTGCACGCCTGTAATCTCAGCTCCGGGAGGCGGATCACTATGAGTAAACAGGAGGATCACTGTAAGTCCAGTCTAGCAATGAGACCCTGAACACCCTGTAGACCCTTCCCTAAAATGCCAAAGAAAGAACGAAAGGAAGAAGAAAGAAAGAAAGAAAGAAAGAAAGAAAGAAAGAAAGAAAGAAAGAAAGAAAGAAAGAAAGAAGGAAAGAAACTGTTCAGTGGGAAGAAAACCTAGGATCAGTGAAAGGACAAATAAAGGAAGGGAAAATATATGCAGGATAGTTCAGACAATTGTATTGTTGATTTCTGCTGCTGGTCTTTTGAAAGGAGCAGTTAATGCTTAAACGTTTTCTTCCCTTTGACTTTGCACTTTTTCCTTCCTCTCAAATTTCTTATAACTTCTTTGTTATTCTTTTTTTTTTTTTTTTTTTTTTTTTTTTTTTTTTTTTTTTTTTTTTTTTTTTTTTTTTTTTTTTTTTTTTTTTTTTTTTTTTTTTTTTTTTGTCTTTTTGAGACAGGGTCTCGCTATGCAGTTGAGGCCGGCCTTGAGCTCAGTTTTGTAGCCCAGGCTGGTCTCGAACTCGCACCAATCCTCCTGCCTGAGCCTCCCAAGTACTGGGATTACAGGTGTACGCCACCACGCCCAGCCTGTTTTGTTATTCTTTTGCTTTGTTTCTTCAAACGAATCTTACACATTTATATCTGGTACTCTGAACAGCTAATTTGAAGATAGCATCGTGTACTGCAGCAACCATTGTTGAATTCCTGTTACTTTGTTTAGTGAAATCTTGTATCATTTCTAGAGCTTTTTTTTTTTTTTTTTCTATCACTATCTTGTATTCTTTAAAAATAAAAATTAAAAAAATGGTCATCATATGCTGCGAACTCAGACTGATAAAAAAAGTATATGAATGCTCCCAGCGGATATAAAATAACTGAAAATTGTTCATTAAATTTAATAGCCGAGGTGTTTCAGATCTTGGAACAGACTGTTTCAGGGGAAGAGCCAGGGCAGCGGTTGAAGGGAGACTGGGAGGTTAGAACGACCGCGATCCCGGACATATCTGAAAGAACTTCGAAAAGGAGAGAAAAGGACTAGGCAGGTCCTGGGAAGGACAAAGGGCTAAGTATTTTTTTTTTTTTTTCTTAAGAAGGGAGAAATCGAAATATATTTATTCCCAACTTTCCTGCAGTTAAAATCATCAAAAACAGGATGTCTCTGATGATAAACAATATACACTCAGTAAATGAACTGATGCCCTACTCTAAGAAGAGAGCCCGTTCAGCTCCAACATGTGTGCACATCCGGGTGACCACCGCCTTCATCACGCTGTAGAAGGCGTTCAGGGCCCAGAAGGTTCCCTCCCCTCCTGTTCTTAGCAGTCCACCGCATGCCCAAGAAGTAAATAACCACTATGCCGCTCTCCATGGTCAGAGATTAGTTTTGTTCGATGTGAGGCTTCTTGTAAATAAAATCATTCAGTGTACTGTGAGTGAGATTCACTCATACACTGCAAGAAGTAGGGTTTTTTAAATTACTGTAGAACAACGGTTCTCAGCCTGTGGGTCGTGACCCCGGCGGGGATCGAACAACCAAAACACAGGGGTTGCCTAAAGCCATCAGAAAATACATATTTAAACCCATGCTATGCCATGGTGAAATGTTATTTATTGGAATTAGTAATAAATATTTCTCAACATACAATTAAATACTGTTTTGTGATTAATCACTATGTTTAGATTATGTTTGATTTGTAACAATGAGAGTACATAATACATATCAGGTATTTACATTCCAAATCATAACTGTAGCAAACTTACAGTTTTGAAGTAGCCACCAAAATTATTTTTTGGTTTGGGGTCACCACAACATGAGGAACTGTATTGCAGGGTCACAGCATTAGAAAGGTTGAGAGTCACTGTTGTAGAACATTTCACAGTGTGAATATACAACACTGTATCCCTTGTACCACTGAATGGCAATTGAGTTGCTTCCAGTTTGGGGCTATTATGCTAAAGCTGCTAAATAAAAAAAAATAATAAAATTAAAAAAAAAAAAAAAATATATATATATATATATATATATATATATATATATATATAATTTTTCCCACTCTCTTGGATAAATACCTAAGTGTAAATAGGAATAAATGCTGGATTGTTGGGCAGTTACATAGTTTGGTAAATACAGTCAGTTTTCAAGGAATAGTAATGATTTCATTGCCAAAAGCAACACGTATCAATTCTTCTCACTAAAGCCTGGTATTATTTGTCTTTTTAATGTTAACTTTCTGCTCAGCAGAGACAGTTTGGAAGTCAGGTTTTTTTCCTGGCATTATAAAGCACAGCTTCTCATTTGGTACTTCAACAGATCTCAAACCTTTCTGCCTTCAGTATTTCCTGTCACTGGCCACAGCCCTTCAATAAACCAAACTTAATATTAAAAACATTTGAACACAATTCTAGATATTTATGAAAAACAAGTAATTTAGTTCTCCTCTACAGTTGGCTCAGTTATAACATAATAACCAGGAAACTCCTAACAGAGTCTCACCCCTAATTATGAATATATAGTGTGGGGAGCTGCCTTGTGAGAGCTTCTCTATTGTAATGCTGAAACAAGAGCATTCCTTATTTTGAGAATGAAATGAGCTTGAGTTAAGTTTCCAGTCTTGGCTACTCTACTCTTTGGATTACATTTTGAATAATCATCTTTGAATCTTACTTCCACTATTTTCTTTCTAGAGCTGCTCAATGCTCATGTAGATTTCTGAAGATTATACTGTTTTGCATAACTTCACTCTCACTTTCATCAAATTATTTTCTTGTACCTGAGCAGCATGCTTCTTCATTATCTCTTACTTAAACTACTCAGAAATGCACCACTCTTTTCTGCTTGTGACCTAGGGTCATCAGAGGAACCAATAAGGCACCTCAGGATGAGAAAGGCCCTTGCAAGTGTGGTTCCTTGTCAGCTCTGTAACTTCACCACTTAGAAGGTCTTGTCAGGCCTTGTCATGTGAGATGTGGAAATGTTTGAAAGGTTTGCAACTAGTTTTGAGCTAGTATCTATGAAAACTTTCAGTTTCTCTTTGGGTTAAGTTTCAGTTTCTCATTTCCCTTAAATCACGTGCCTCAAGTCCTCCCCTGGTTGCAAGGTAACTGCTGACGCAGATTCCGTTTCCCCTGTTACCCTTACTTAAACCCTGTTCACTTCTTCAATAAACAAGACTTGATCAGAATCCTGTCTTGTCTTCATTTCTCGTGTCTCTTGCCCTGTCTTTGTCTTAATTCCCGCTCCTTCCCCAGGTGAGAACCCATGTACAGACCTGGTGGCCAGGTCAATACAGGAAATATTACCAATATATAAGTAAACTTCAACCTGGGTTCTACAATGATAGAAATTCCTCATTGCCACATCCATTCCACTTTATGGTTTTATAAGAAATGAATTCAGAGTTAATGGCTAGCTTTCCTCTTGTCATTTTCAGCTTAACAGCTATCTTGGAATCCTTCATTCTCCATAATCAGAATTATACATACTACTATCTCAAAGAATTCTAGTGGGTCTTTTGAAAGAAATTAAAATAGAATAAACTATTCATATAAAATTGAATATGATTATTTTATATTATGGTTTATATTATTTCCCAGTTTTTGTTTGGTGCAATCAATATCTAAAGCCTGACAAAAATAAATATATAACATAACCAGATAACATAATCTGTTTGATTTATCATTATATTAAATATTTATTCAAGTTAATATGACATGAAAAATTATTTATCAACATCTTCACCTAACCATTTATTTAATCCTCACATATATTCTAAATGTATTTTTATAAGCCTATTCGTTCATTTCACTAAAATAGATTAAACTACCAATTTAAGTATAAAATTTATAATTTGAATTAGAAAATAAGACAGATAGATAGGGCCCGGCAGGATAGCTCAGTGGTCTAAAGCGCCTGCTTAGGAAAGCTGGGGCGGCTGTACGGACCTCAGTTCGATCCCCGGCACCACATGCTGTGCCAGCCCTGCCCTCAGGGCAGGCTGAGCAGGCCATAAAAATAAACAAACAGAAGTTCTGGAACAAGAAAAAAATTAAATTAAATTTTAAAAAAAGACAGATAGATAAACAGACCAAAAAGTGCTTCTTAAAATGACACAGAAACCAGCAAGCACAACAAAATTTTGTCACATTTGCTTATATAATTTTTTTAATTTCTATGTAAAAAATAACACTATACAAAAGCATAAATTCAGGATGTGAAATAGTTTACCTAGCAACACACCTCTTGCCTTTAAAAAAAAAAAAAAGTAGACCATTTCAGTGGGGAAAGGGCAAGGATTATTCTAGAGTAAAAACAGATTGGAAAAGATGTGATATAACAATTAATTACTAGTTTAAATTTTTTTCAATCTAAGAACAAATGGGAATACTTGATAACATATTAGGGAGTGTTAAGAATGCTTTCTGTTTTAGTTAATTATATAATTCATTGCATTTAATAATTTTGTTGCTGTATATTTAGTAATTTAGAGAAAAACATAAAAAAAAAAAAAAAAAACTACTTTCAACTGCTTCAGAAAGAAGTTAGTCACTTATCCTTAATGCTTTTACAAATTAGCAAAAATGACAAGCAGGCATTAGACAAGCAAAAGTCATGGACTTCCAGCTCATGAATAGCAACAAAAAAATGTGATCTGAAAACTTTCAAAGAAATGTCCCTGCTTGCTGGTGTCAAAGAAATGCAACTCAAATTATCAAATAATAATTGTACTAATGATTTCTGCTCATCTATTGAAAAAAAAAAGCAGTTAATGCTTAATTTTTTCTCTCATTTTATTTTATTTTATTCATTTATTTATATTTGTATTTTAAGAAAGGGTCTACAGGGTGTTCAGGGTCTCACTACTAGGTCAGATTCAGAGTAATCCACCTATTTACAGCCTCCCAAGAGCTGGGATTACAGGGGCTGGGGAAATAGCTCAGGAGAATATGCACTTGCCTGGCAAAGGGAAGGACCTGAGTTCAATCCCCAGTTCTGGAAGAAAAAAGAAAAAAGAACTGGTATTACAGGTGTGCGCCACCACACCCAGTCTCAGTTGCTGGCTTAATGCACCCCAGGGACAGGGCTGGCACTGCAGGCCCCATCCCTGAGCTTGCTTGCAGGCGCTTTACACCCCTGAGCTATTTGGCTGGCCCTGGACATAATTTAGTTTAGATGTGACAGATTCCTATTTAGCAAAATTTATCAACAATTCTTGGGCCAGGCAGGATGGCTCAGTGGTCTAAAGCGCCTGCAGGCGGCTGCAGGGACCGAGGTTTGATCCCCAGCACCACATGCTGCACCAGCCCTGCCCTCAGGGCAGGCTGAGCCGGCCATAAAAATAAATAAATAAACAAACAAAAGTTCTGAAACAAGCAAAATAAAATAAAAAAGAGTTCTTAAAACAGTCCTATCTTTGATTCAGAAATTCTAAGTAATAACTATCACCTAAGGGGAAAAAAATCATACGTGTCGTAAAGATCTGCTAAGTTTTTCCTAAAATGGATACTGTAAATATATTAACATAGAAAAGTACTCTCCATGTAACACTGTTTTAAAAAAAGCAAGTCACAACATATTATTATGTAGTAAAAATCTATAAAGCACTATTTATTAAATGGTGCCTTTGATCCTAAAATTATAAATTTAATATATGATATAGTCATGTTAAAAACACGTGAAAATAGGAAAGAAGTTACTACTGTACTGAAAAATGGGTGCTTTTTCTTCGTTACATTAAAGCTTTGATCCACAGATTCAACGTTGAACATACAGTGATTATTTTTTTAATTATGGAAAAACTGTTAACCTTAAAAGAGCAATTTGTTAGGTTGCTTTGCTAGCCTTTTGAGAAGAATTTTTTTCACTTGCTTTTGCCATACAGAAAAGTGTTCACCATAAATTTGGTTGAAGTTTTTGCTATGGTGCTGCCTGATGTGAATCTATATCAGAAATTACAAGGTACTATTCTACATGGTATCTGTGAAAAGCTCTGAAAAAGCACTACCTTTACTAATTAAGCAAAAAGTCATGGCAATGAGCTGGTGCCTCTCCTTGTCAGGAGAAAGAGAAAGTGAGTAGGGGCTGTTGACTTTCCTGTGAGGTCTCAGGAGTTGTTTTCCAGGATAGCAAGGTCCATCGTGCTGTCTTTGTTTCCCTGAGGGGCCGGCTCAGGAAACCAGTAGGACTGCACTGTCCCCACTCAACAATCACCTCGAGCAAACCTAATATTGATTTTAAGGGAATTTTAAAACAATCTTTATTATTTTTTCTATAGAATAGATTTTATATCTTTATATCTTTAATATTTATATATTGAATATATTTTCTTTTTTCTATGGAAATAATTCCAGGATAACTTGCAAAAATAATAGTACAAAGACTACCATAACATTATAGTCACATGTTGTAGCTATTTTACCCAACATATATTCTGTAAGCATTATTTTAATCCTTTCTAAGTAATGTGCATACATCATGGCCCTTTTCCCTAAATATTGCAGTATAAATTTCCTAAGACTAAAAACATTCTCTTGCATACCATGTGTAGCTACCAACTTCGGGAATCTACACTGAACAGTACTCATTCATTTTATCATCCATCTTCCCTATTTGTCACCTGACCTAATATTGTCCTTTATCTTTTCTCTTTCTAGTGGAAGTGCTATTCTGGCTCATACTGTCCTTGCTTCCACTAATCTGGGATGTTTTACAGATTTTCTCTTCTTTTTTGACATTGACATTTTTGTAGCCCTCTGTGATTTAGAGCAGTTTGGTTTCATTTTGTTTCCTTATTTTGTTTCGTTTTGACCCTAAGGATGGGACTCAGGGCCTTCATACTGAGCTTTATCCCAGGCATGTTTCATTTGGAAATAGGGTCTCACTAAGTCGATAAGTTACCTAGGCTGGGCTCAAACTTGCACTCTTCTTGTTTCAGCCTCCCAGAGTGCTAAGATCCCAGGCAGGGGCCACCACACCTGGCTAACCCTCCCTTTTTAATGAAATAACCCTATTGAGTCTGGCATAAAAAAAGGATCATAATCTAGATGCTTAAACAACATAAGTTTATTTTCTCATAGTTCTGAAATCTGGAAGTCCCAAGACCCAGCATGGTTGAGTTAAGGAAAAACGTTCCTTCCTGACATACTGATGGCCAGCTTCCCACCACATCACACAGTTCAAGGAGAACAAATACTCTGAGCTCTCCTTTTTTTTTTTTTTCTTTTTTCTTTTTTCTTTTTTATTCTTTTGATGCATGGTCTCGATACCCAGTTCTAACTCAAAGTGATTCTCTATCTCAACCTTCCCAATGCTGGAATGACAGGCTTTTGCCACCTCAGGCCAACACGGCATGCCCAGACTTCCAAGTACTGGCACAGCATGCCATACTGGGTATTGAACTTGGGACCTTGTGCTTGCTAGGCAGGCACTTGCCAGGCAAGTGCTTATGTCCCTGAGCTATCTCCCCAGCCCTGGGCTCTCTTCTAATAAGGGTAGGAATACCCTCTGAAAAGGACCCAATTCTCATGGCCTTAGCTAACCCTAATTACTTCCTCAAGGACTTACATCCAGTCACCATCATCCAAAATGATTAAGATTTGAGCCTACGAATTTGGAGGGTCTTGGTTATAAACATTCTACTCCCGCCCTGCCCGCAGCCATGTCCTTCTCTTATGTCAGATACATTTATTCCATACCACCTGTCCTAAAAGTTTTAGCTCCTTGAAGCATCAACTCTACATTCTCAAGTCCAAAGTCTTACATAAACATCATCTAAATCAGTTATTGGAGAGACTCAACGCTCAGTTCAGCTGAAGGACAAAGTGCTCTCTAGCTATGAGTCGGTGAAACCAAGTAAATGACGTGCTCCCCAGACATCATGGTTGGCCATGCACAGGATAGACTCGCACATTCTGAAAGGGAGAATTAGAGGAGGCTGAAGGTGTAACCATCAAGTCCAAAACTCAGCAAAGCAAATTCTATCAGATCTTAAAGATTTAGAGTAATCCTCTTTGGTTCAGTGCTCTGTCCTCCAGACCCACTGGGGGTTCGGGGTTCTGTCTCCGTGGTTCTGCCAAGTAGCTCTGCTTCCAAGGCTTCAGGCAAAAGCCATCTGTCCTGTACAATCCAAGGCAGCAGGCCTGATACTCTCTGAATCACATTCAGGGTCATTTCCCCTACTTTATGAAGTACAGCACATGTAGCAAACAGCTTTCACATACGCTCTTTGCAAAACTGCAAGAAGTCCTACAGCCTTTTACCTTGTCTCATTTCTCTCCATCTGTCCAAATTAGCATCATTCCTGTTTATGTAACACCACAAGCTCATTATCAAGTGATAATTTAGCCACACCTTTGGTGGTGCCTCAACAGCCCTTCATATTTTTTGCAATATAGGCAGGCTAAGAATTTTCCAAGTTTTCATACTCTGGTTTCTTTTTACTTAGCAGTTCCTTCTTTGTCTTTGCTTTCATATTTCACTGTAAGTACTTAAATTTCATTGCTTGTGAGTTCTAAACTCTGAAAAACATTAAATCCAGATTAGCCAACTGCTTCATAAGTTTGTAACACGGTTCCAAACTACGTTCCTCATTTCCACATGAAAACTCACCAGAATCACTATTAATATGCCTCTCAACCTCTTGCAGCCTCTATCATTACCCAAAGCCATTTCTACATTCAGCACAACAGTCTAGTTGGGCTAAGAAAGTACCACAAAACAGAGAGTTTAAACGAGATGACAGCATAATTAAGGTATGCTGCTGGCTTCCTGGTTTGCAAATGCACATTTTGCCACCATACATTCACATGATAGTGAAAGAAAAGTTCTCCGTGCTTTGTTTTGTTTGTTTTAAATAAGATCACAAATCCCATCAGGCCAAAGCCCAACGTTCTTGACCTCATCTAATCCTTATCTAAAGGCCTCATCTTCTGGGCCCGGGAGATAGCTCAGCGAACTAAAGCACCTGCTTAGGCAAGCTTAGGCAAGCACAGGGACTACCGTTTGATCCTCAGCACCACATGCAGTACCAGCCCCACATCCAGGGAAGGCTGAGCTGGCCAGAGTCTGGGCATAGGGCTGCATGCCTATAATCCCAGCTCTGGGGAAGCTGAAAGCAGGAGGAACAGCATGAGTCCCAGCTACATGGGGAGACCGTGCAACAGCAAATACATTTAAAAAACAAAAACAAAGGCTCTCCAAATATGATGACAATAGGGGTAGAAATTCAATATGTAAGTAGGAAAGAGGGAGGAAAAAATACTCAGTGCTGCTGCAGAACATCCTTCACTTTATAAAACAAAATGTGCCTCCTTCCACCATCACAATATTAAAATGGACAAAGATTATTCTCTATAGAAGTTTTCTACTTCTTAAGGATTTTTATAGGAGCTAAGCTCTATCAACACCATAGGATGTGCTTTCATTTCATTTTTAGACATCAAGTATTCAGAAAACTTTTACAAAATCAGCACTTGACTAATAAAACCAAAAGGATTTTTCCATGCAGCTTCTGATCTTTCGAGGTCATGAAAATATGCTATTTTTGTGTATTTTGTTAAATGTTGTATCTTTGTAGTCTTTTTTAATACGTTATGCTGTTTAATTTAGTCTATTGTGTACTACCATTCAATTCTTTATAGTTAATCTAAAATATTTCCCTTTTTAAAATTTTAAGACAAATTTTAGGTGTTCCAATTAACTATCATCTAGTTTATAAATGGTTTCTTTTTTTTTCTTTTATTCTTTTTTTTTTTTTTTTTTTTTTTTTTTTTTTTTTTTTTTTTTTTTTTTTTTTTTTTTTTTTTTTTTTTTTTTTTTTTTTTTTTTTTTTTTTTTTTTTTTTTTTTTTTTTTTTTTTTTTTTTTTTTTTTTTTGTTACTAGGAATTGAACTCAGGACCTCATGCTTTCCAGGCAGGTACTGAGCTACTGAGCTATGTCCCCAGCCTATAGATGGTTTCCTGTAAAAGTTTTTTTTTTCATCTGATAGCCTCATAATAAGGCTATGAGTATACCAAGAGCAGAACCAGTTTAACTTATCAATTTCGTGTTTGATACTTTATTAGAATCTGGATGTATACATTTATGAAATAGTTTTGAAAATTAAAATGAATGTCCTTTCTTTCTTTCTTCCTTTCTTTCTTTCTTTCTTTCTTTCTTTCTTTCTTTCTTTCTTTGATACAGTCTTGTTACACAGTTCAGACTCATAGTGATCTTCCTGTCTCAGCCTCCCCAGCTTTGAGATTACAGATGTACACCACCATGCCCAGTTTCGGTGGGCATGGCCAGGGCTAGTATGACATACGGTATCAGGAATGGAACTTGGGTCCTTGCGCCTGCCAGGCAGACACTTACACTGCCAAGCTATCTCCCAAGCCCTTATTTCTTATATTTAAGATGCATTTCCATTATACTCAAGCTAGTACAATCTAAAGTGAATTCCCTTCAACATTAAAGTAAACATGCCTTTTGAGTATCAGAAAATGTTAATTATATGTTCCAATTATGTCTAGAAAAGTTTGTTCATGTGTAAGATTTCCAAAAATACCATTTCAAAATATACTATTAGAAAAATTCTTTTTCTTTCCTTCTTTTAAAAAGTGACTATTCCTTTTTCTTCTATCATTTGTGATTATGTCTCCCAAAGTCAGTGAAATATTCAGTATATTCTAAGTAGCTTTCCAAAATTTATTCACTTTTTAGACAATGTTATCTACTTCTGACATTTTCTTCATTATTTAGCCTTTGAAATAGAATATATCTTGTATTCCAGATATTTTCATTTTTACTTTTCTTTCTTCCCTCCTCTCCATCCATGCTTTCTTTCTTTGCTTTTACTATTTTCTCAACAAAGCAAGAGGTTTTTTTTTTTTGCAAAACAAGTTTGCAAATACAATTGATCATATAGACATATATATATATGTGTGTGTGTCTATGTGTGTATATATATACATATTCACTTTGAATTGATTTTATAATTGAAGAGTTGTTTGACCTAATACAGTATAATCTGAAATAAGATCTTTTTTTCTCGTAAACTTTTAATTCTTGAGTCTGAATTTAGACTGTGAGTTTCTTGACTTTGCATGTTGATTATTTTCTTTCCAATGCATTCCCATTGGTGTTACTTTTCTCATGTTTTGTCAATTTAGAGGATCTTATGTATTTTTTAAAGTAACAAGCCACAGTTAAAAATATTCAGACAATATAAAAGTGAGATATTTTGAATGGTCTTGTACTGTCAAAAGATTTGTCAAGATATACTCTTTCATCCTTTAATGATGGTTTTCTGGGAAGATAATGTTACATTCACTCCTACAAACCATGGTACTTTAAGGTAAGCCCTCATTAATGGTATGCCTGTTTTTTAACCTCTTTAATTTTGTAACTTGAAAGTTAACTTTTCAGATAATTTAGTATTATGTGACACTGTAGGATGCATTCCTTTCCTTCTTTTTTCTCATTATTCCAAATGGCAGTTCCCGGTCTTCTGGTACTGTGCTTGCACTAGCGTTCTGGAATCAGAGTCTTGGTCCCAGACTTCGTGATTCTCTGACCATTGAGAACTATCACTTTAGCTTCAAAATGTGAATATTTTCACATAATAGAGGTGGTGTAAGATTGAGTGAGATAGCTCATGGCTTCTTCTCTAGCTGTGTACTGGATTAGGTGACCCTAAATCATGCAAGCAGGTAATTTGTATAAAATATGGAAACATTCTTCTAAATGTATAATCCAGAGCCCAGCAAAGAAATCATCAGGGTCAGAAAATGAGAAGAAATAAAGATGGGTTGGCAGCCATTGTAGACAATGCTGTCCCTTCCCAGCTCCTGTAATAAGGGGCTTGACACTGAGCCACCACCTGGCACAGAAATTCGAACTGAAGACTTGCCTAAAGTTATCTGATGGCTGTTAGCTCTTTGTCCTTCTAGAGCCAGCCACTGTCCTTCTCCAGCCATTCCACTGAGCTCACTTGTCCTTGGGATGCCAGTGGAATTAGTTGGTGGTGACAGCTGGGAAGATTGTGGAAAGAAGATAGAGAAGCCAGCATGTGTATTCCTCTGTTTTTCTCCTTGAGGCATCATTTGAACTGACCATGTTCACAGCTGAGGACCACTGATCTCCCCGAAAAGGTCTGCGCTATACAACTCTTTCTTCCATTCCAGCTTTAAGAATCTCACCTTTCTCTTACCCCTAGGGTTTAGGGGCAGTAACAGCACCATCTAGCCAACCTTCAGCTCTTTATGGTGCTGACTTGCTACTCATGCCTTCAAGATCCATCTCTGGGTAAACAGATGCTCCTAAAGTCATCTACTTGTTTCCTGGTAGGGTTCTGATTCACGGGACTCTCAAGGCACTACATAACAGCTCTCAAGGGACTACTAAACATGTATGTTTAGAGAAAAGATAGTCCAGGGAAAATGTGCCCCTAGTACAGAGGGATAACTAGCATAGTTGTATGATTTAACCACATCAGAAATTATAACTGTGCAGTCAATGCAGTGCTAAAGCAATACATCTTAAGAATCTACCAATAGACCTAGGCATGGGCACATGCACCTGTAATCCTACCACTTGAGGCAGGAAGGTCATGGTGATTTCCAAGAAGCCTGAACTACATGAACATTACCATGTCTCAGAAAACTCCAAAAAAGAATTGACAGAGTTCTCTGAATATGCTATCAGAAACTAGGCTAAGGTAAAACATGTAAGAATCCACTTGAGGCAAGAAGAAACATCCAAACCCAAACAGCAGAATTTAACCCTCTGATGATTTTAGGAAAGACTGTTACCTGAAAATGACCTGGAGAAGCTGGTCCTTAAGTCATTAATAACGTAACAGATGAACTTAAGCAAAGCAGAAGCAAAGGCACCAAGCATATTCAGAAAAGAACTCAGAGGGCTGGGGAGATAGCTCTGTGGCATAAGTGCCTGCCTGGCAAGTGCAAGGTCATGAGTTCAAACCCCAGCCCCACAAAAAAGAAAAGAAAAAAGAATTCATATTCCAGAAATGAACAAATGTGATTATTAAAATTAAATTCTAATGGATGAATTGTACATAACCCAAAGGAACATACTGTAAAAGGAATCTGAGGCAAATGTCCATAACAGAATGCTGAAAAATATATAGAAAATATAAATAAGGAGCCGAAGAGATATGAAGACTAGAAACAGAAAATCTAACATATTTCTGTTAAGAATTTTACAAAAAATATAGAGAATAGAATTATACCACAGAACACAGAAAATAAAGGAAGATGTTTAAAGCAACAGAGAGAAAAGTTTGCTTAAAGCAGAACTATAATGAACTGAAAAAGTTTCCTTACAACAAAAATAGAAGCCTGTGACAATGGAGTGAAGTGTTTCGCATATACTTGGTAAAAGAGCAACAATCCTTTGTATTCCTCTCATTCGTTTCCTTACAAACTAAATGAGCTCCTCATAGTTTAGATAAACATATTTATGCAATGCAATCTTGTGCGCACAACTTTGTTTTGTCTCAATGATAAGTTACAATAAGTTGGAAATGTCAACCTTAACTAAAGATGCTATAGCCTTCAAGCAAGAAACTAATTAAAAATGCAATATTTTAATGCTTACTGAAAAATACAGCAGCTTACTGAAGATACAGAGGAAACAAATAAAAACAGTAGAAAACACTATATAGTCTACTTTTCTGGAGTGTATAGCAAAGATTTCAGATGAAAGTAAGCAAAAATGTAGGCAGCTGATTGAAGCAAACAAATACAAGGAAAATATTCAGCTTTGTTAATAGTTGATAAGGCAGTAAATGAGAAATAGGATTTTACAGATTATAGATTAGCAAACTGTCAAAAAGTGAAAACATCCAGTTTTGATAATTCTGCAGTAAAATCGGTATGCACATATTGCTAAAGGCACTGAAATTTAAATTTACATAATTAAAACACAGTTCAGTTTCTTAGTTACAAATCCATTTTAAGTGCTCGGTAACCATGGAAAGCCAGTTACTACCAGCTTGCTCGGCCCAGGAGAGTATTTCCATCATCAAAGTAAATCACGACGAGCAGAGTGGCTCTACGGAATGAGCATAGTACAACTGAAGAGCTGCTAAAGAGGTTCAGCTTCCATGCCCTGTGACACCCCGGATTATCCTCCAGTCGTTAGGTCAACTGATCCTCCTGTGGACCATTCTAGATATTGTTCCGTCTCCTCTTAAATACTTGCTATTTTCATATTTCTATTTTTTTCTAATCAAAATGGGTATGAGATAAGACCTCAGCAAATTAAATTTGAATTTTTCTGATTACTACCTTTCCTGATTGTGAGAGTACAGAGTTGCTACATATTTATTAGCCCTTCATGGTTTTTCTTCAATGAATTTCCTTTCTTTTTTCCATATCACCATATTGAAATTATTTAGATTGAAAAAAGTGATTACAGTGTAATAATAAAAGCAAACTAAATAAATACATAGCAAAAGCAATCTTCCCCTTTAAAGATTGGCCTACAATAATTCTACTTATGTAAAATGAAATATCCAGATAGTAAAAATTTGGAAAATTTATTATGATAACCAGATATATTAAACTGGTAGGATTTGGAGTAATTTACTTTTCTTGCAGGAATTGCGTTAGTGCTGCTATAATACTATTTTCATCGTTTTTAAAGGGCAAAAGAAGTATAATTTTCCTTGATGGTTTGAAAACTTGCTCTATGACTTTTTGTTTGCTTCTTCTTGGCTCCACATAGACTGGGTGATTATTTTTCTTTCTCCCTATTATTTTTAATTTGACATCACTCTCTTCTGGTAGAACTCTGTGTGCTTGGCCTAAAAAGAAATGTGTGTGTATGCTCACACACGCATGTGTGGGGAAGAGGATTGAATAGGGATTCAAGAAAGGAAGACATTTCAGGATTTGTCTGTTTAATTAGATAACATGTTTAAGTTGCAAAGGAGACTGTTACATAATTCATAGCAGAGACACATGAATTTATGCACATCACTAGAGATTCCACTTATTCATGTTCTGGAAATGGAGTTTAAGGACACATTGGTACCCAGACTTCCAAGTAGTCATCTTGGAAAATAAATTACATTTTTATCGTTTGGAATTGCACTGTTTGTACACACACACATACACACACACACACACACACACGCACATGCACACACACACCACAGAGAAATTATGGTGCAAAAATGGAATAAAAACTAATTCATGGGCTGGCCAGATAGCTCAGTGGATTAAAGTGCCCACTTAGGCAAAGCTCAGCGGCCAAGGTTTGATCCCCAGTATGCTGCACCGGCCCCGCCCCAGGGGCGCACTGAGATGACCTGGTGGCACGTGCATGTGATTCCAGCACTTGGGAGTCTGAAAACAAGAGAGTCACTACAAGTCTGGTCTATGTAGTGAGACCCTGTAGACCCTGTACTAAATATGTTTAAAAAATAAAACTAATTCATGCCCATCTAAGTCCTTAGGAGACAGTGTGGTGTAGTGAAGCACCAACAGCCAGCAGGTGCAGACTTCCACTGACACATGGAGTTAAGCTCCCACACACACCCTGGCATGTTTGTCCCCCAGTGATGCTTCAGTTTTGCCTCTCTCTCAGCCAAATACGTTGGCTATTTTTCTTTTACTTTCTACCTGGACCAAGTCCATGCTGCAGCCTGACACCCTTCAGGCGATTTTTGTCAGCTCTGAGGATACTGACTAACACAGTTCTCTCGGGAATTTTAGAAGCAGTGAGCAGTAATGAACCTTCGTGTCTCCTCCGTCCTTCCCATATGCTTCCACACGAGTGCCCCTAAAAGTGAAGCCTCTGAGTTGTAGTGCCCTTGCCTTTGCCCATCCCACTGCCATTTCCCCGTGATCTTACTGTTCGGGCCTCTTAGTTCACTCATGCACTGATTTGTAAAGTGGACATGACTGTTTTTTCTTTGATTTGTAACTGAATGTCTGTTCACAGAAAGACAATCATGTCAAGAGTTCAAGGGCAAGAAATGCAAGAACATCCAGATGAAGTGAAATTTTAAAAACAAGATATCTTTAAAAATTAGGGTAAAACTTTGCCTGGTGAAACCTGGAGTGCAAACCAAATAGGATTTGCAAGCTGAATGCACACTCCTCAGGAGGCTTTGCAGAATAAGCTGCCAAGCGATGCTTGGCTTCTCAGGGGTGCTTGTCATGTGGGATGTGAATCACTGTGGTCCTGGAGCCTCCCAGGGTCTCCCATCTGCTGAATCTTGAGCTGAGGTATGGGCTTGGATCTACTTCCCAAGATTTCTCTAATGTGTATCTTGAGTGGCACCTGAAAACATTTTTCTCTCTATGCGCTCATTTGGAATGTGCTTGGATGTTTACAGTAGCCTCATGGAATCAGCCCTGTCGGGGGAAGCCAGGTATGATTTGCACCCATAGGTCATCTGCTTAACTTTTTTTTTAAATAAGCCTTTTATTTAAGGATTGAATTTTCTATACAAATATGGATTAAATATTATCTTCTTTCAGCAGGCAAATGCAAAATTTTCCTTTTGTATTTTCATGATACCAATGTGTTTTTACAGTGTTATTAATTTTAATAAAAAAGAAATAAAGATGAGAGAGTTTCAAAACACATTAGTAGGACAGTCACAATAATTAATACAATACATATTGTTGTCTTCATAGTAGTTGTTCAGAGTACAAGATGCAGACATAATAACTTTTCTAAACACTATTGGTACAAATACTTCTTCTCACTGAACTAAGAGAAAGTAGTTATATGTATAGTCTAATAGTCCATCACAGTAGTGGATTATCAGCAGAACTGGAAAGGCTAGAAGCTGTTGACTTGAGCCTTTTACAGCTCAGCATATTAATACAAATGTTTTTTTTTATTATTACTTTTAATAAGAGATAACAATATGAGAGTTTCAAAACATGCTAGTGGCACACTCACAATAATTGACACACTGTATATTGTTGTCCTCATAAAAGTTATACAAAGGACTCAGAACATAGGAGAACCTGTGTTGTAACATCCTATAACTCAATGGTTTCCCAAATTTTCTGGTCAAGGAAATTATGGGACCTCAGAGGAAAGGAATAAATGAAGTATAGTGTGCCTAGGGAGAGTCACCTAGGGAGAAAACATGCTCTCAGGCTTTCAGAGAGAGCAAACAGGTCAAGCAATGGCCGTGACTCATCCCAATGGCTGACACTGACAACAGTTCTACAAAGCACTGTATATAGTTCCAAAGTTAATCCTGAGGAGATTTGACCTTGGAAAATACAAATTATGAAAGTTTTGTTAGACAGTCCTTGCTTTAACTTGCCCTTGATCACCCAGCAGGAAAACTTAACTATGAGGTATAAAACGCAGGGCTAGATTAGTATGGTGAGCTGTAAGAGGCTTAAATCAACAGCCTTCAACATTGCCAGTTTCACCAGTAACCCACTGCAGTTATGGAACATTGGACTATGTATTCAACTACTTCCTCCTAGTTCAAAGAGAAGAAAACTTTTTCTCCTTTTTCTTCTTTCTTTCTTTCTTCCGTTTTTTTCTCAACCAATATCAATTAAAAAATTTATCATATCTACACCCTGTGCTCAGGTCATCCGCTTTAAATAGCAACCTCACTATTGGTGTGCTGGTATCATTGCCTATTTTCCCTGTACGCTGGTACCATGGTGCTTTTAATTGTAAACATCTATGGGCACACTACACTTCAGCCTAACTTTTACATAATGTTAGTGGATAGAAATTATAATCAAGAACAATACAGGGACATAATGGAAGGCTGGGAGGAAAGAAGAGGAATGCAAACAAAACAGGAAGAAGAGGGAGAAAAGCACTCATGGAAAAAGTGAAATAAAACAAAACAAAGTTTCTATACACAACAACTGTGTCAGATGCTGAGACTCCTTCAAATAACTAAACTTTATTTGGATGTTATGTTGAACCATCAACATATGTGTGCACTTACTTGATTTACAAAATCAAACTTGGAGGAAGGTTCTAGAGAGAAACGATTTCTCAGTTGAAAAAACAGTGAAGGGGCCTGGCGGGATGGCTCAGTGGTCTAGGGCGCCTGCTTGGGAAAGCTTGGACAGCTTCAGGGACCGTGGTTTGATCCCCGGCACCATATGCTGCGCCGGCCCTGCCCTCGGGGCGGGCTGAGCCGGCCATGGAAATGAGTGAATAAACAAACAAAGGTTCTGAAACAAGAAAAAAAAAAATTAAAAAAAAAAAAAGAAAAAACAATGAAAAGCCTTGCTCAAACTAATTAGACAAAAGCCTAGAAAACCTCATTTGAGAAAACTAAATGGATAAAGATTTTCTGAGAGTAGTTGTGATGTTTCAGACATTATTATTTTGGATTCTTGAGTTTTAATCTGTGGAAATAAAGCCATTTACATAAGAACATTGGTTCAGTTCTTAAACCTCATACACATAGCTGAAACTATGAAATTCTTTTTTATAGCACTGAAATTTAACCTGATCATACTCTGTATTTAGCAATTCAAAATAAATTTATTTTGAGGTGTTCACCACAGATACAATTATAATAAATTAATCCTTTGGTTATCAAAGTATAGGGGCTGAATCAGTTGGGAACTTATAAAAATCAAATTATCATGTCTGGCCCCATACCCACAATTTCAACAGCCAGCATTCTAGAAGCTTAACAGTCTAATGTACAGTATGTTAAAGTCCAAGGACCTCCAAGCTGAGCCATGAACATCAAGTGACAAGTACAAGTCTCTCTGAAAAAAAAAATAGTAAAATAGCTTTTCTGATCTCTATTTTATGCATTAAAATATATCGAATAGTTAACATATAGAATAAGGGTCTTATTAATAAATGCTTATTGTACATTACAAGTGCTTGTTTAATTATTGTGTTGGTAGGAATGCATGATTTACAAAGCTTGCAGGTCACATTTTGAACATTTCAGAATTTATGCTATAAATCTGAGCCCTTAGCCACCAGCAATGCCATACATTTGCATTAATGTATTTATCTCACTTCTAAAACACTTTGCAGATAATGTGCAGTATGGATTTCTCTTCTTGCATAGAGACTGACTACATTCCAGGTAAAGTGGCCAGAAGGGTCCCTTGCTCTGCTTTCTGGACTCCAGCCTCTTCTCAAGGAAGAGAAAATCACAAGAGCCCAGAGCAGGATCAATGCCAACTTCCCACTCCCTCAGTGCATTAATGTTTGTGTGCACAGAAAAAGCCACAGCTGCTGGGGGAAAAGTCCCTGCTGCAGGGCTGGCCAGATAGCTCAGTGGACTAAAGCCTCTGTGCCAGGGCAGGGGTTCCATCTGGGGCACTCTGAGACGGCAATTGGGACTGGGTGTGGTGGCGTGCACCTGTAATCCCAGTTTATGGAGGCTAAATACAGACGGATCACAGTGAGTCCAATCTATGCAGAGAGTCCCTGTAGACCCTGTCCTAAAATACAAAAAAAAAAAAAAAAAAAAAAAAAAAAAAAAAAAAAAAAAGTCCTTGCCACAACCTTTCCCTCTCCCACTCTAGTCACTCTGCTCAGATGGCAGAGATCCCTGGGGAGCAGGGTGCACACCCTGTTCTCATGGGCAGTTTTTTCCCACTCCCACACATGTCCACACTAAGCTCACACTCCCCTGGCACATACACGGCTGTGCTTCCTTTGTGGTACACATTCCTCCGAGCCAGGTAGAAAATGCCGCTGTACATTTATGATAAATAGGAGAGTGGAAGAGCTAGGAGCAGGGCAGAGATTTAAGTCACAGTCGTTTAGGAGTTTCGGAAGCAAAAAAGAAATGATTAATTTATTCCTAGCATAATGTTTTATATAAGATGTGCTTTCAATAGCTATGCATGGGATGAATAAATAAAGATAAAAACATTGGGGCTGGGGAGATAGCTCCGAGGCACAAGTGCCTGCTGGGCAAGTGCAAGGTCATGAGTTCGAACCCTGGTCCCCCCCCCCCCAAAAAAAAAAAAAGAAAGAAAAAAAAAAAAAAAACATAGCTCCATCCCTGAGCACTCTGTGCGGGTAATGTCACCTTGTAGTTAAAAGTATAAAGAGGTTTAGTTTTATTACTGTGTTTACTACTGGCACGACCTTAAGCAAGTTCCATAGCCTCTCTTAAGCTTCATTGCCCGCAATCCGTAAATTGAGGACAAGGATGGCAACTATCCCATAGACCCACTGCGAGAATTGGATGGGATGTAAGTGCTGCCATGCTGTCTGGCATGGAGGGTGTTCCCAATAAACATTGGTGATATCGTACTTTGCAAATGCTGAATCCAATGCCAAGAAATAATAAAAGGATGTTCTTACCCCCTAAGTCCATTATCATTTTACCTCACAGCGCTGTTTTTAAAAACTTTCCCAGCTGAGGATTCATGATCTTACATAATTTATGCTGCTTTGGAAATCAAAAGTAATGGCTCGTTTGCAGAGACTCACCTACACATCTACTAATCCGCGTCTCCTCCTGCCCATATGTCTGTCTGCCCGAAGAGATATTTCTAGTCGTGGCCTAACAATTGGCAGTGGTGCAGAACCTTTTCATTCTGCTTCACCGAATGGTGCATTGTACTTCACCATTAAGACAGAAGGCAGATGCAATAGGTTGATCTCCACAGTGAAGCCATTTAGCAGTAAAATGATACTGCATCAAGGAAGGAACAAAGGATCGCAAGATTTCTATCACTTCGGAAAAATTAATCTGTCTCAAAGGACACTTTACAATATGTTATCATCAAATAAAAACATCATAGGCTAATAATGGGAACTTTTAGGAATGCTTGAAAGGACTTTGGAAAGGTCATGGTTATCTTTGCCTCCAAATTCACTCTTGTTTTAATAGAAGAAACTCAATGGATGTCATTTGAATCAATATTTAGGTAGGGAGAAGACCTGTCCAAAAAAGTGTCTGGGCATAGTTGCTCCCTAGAACATGTCTGTCATTGATGTGCACTCAACTACCACCCCATAGTTCCCATATATTATTTCACTTAAATCTTTTGATGTTGTAAAGTAGGTGTTACTGGGGCTGGGGAGATAACTCAGTAGAATAAGCTTAGCAAATGCAAGGACCTGAGTTCAATCCCCACTCCCACAAAAAAAAATAAAATAAAACAAAAAATAAAGTAGGTGTTACTATACTGAGTTAGTGTTTGAGGTACCAGGAGATTAAGAAATTTTCCCAGACACACAGATACAAGTAACAAAATCAAGACACAAACTTATGACTTACTCTAAATCACCTATGTGTCATATGGAGGTTAGAACATACCCTTCCTATTAATACCCATTTCTCCTTTGGAGAAACCATAAATTGCTGCAACAGACTCTGCTCCCCCTGTAGTCATATTGCTACCAATTGCCTTCACTTACTGACCCCGCCCCTTGGAGGATACTCACATACTATTGGCACCCACCTCTGTGGTTCATCTAGCCTAGTGCTGTTTCCAACAGTGATAGTGGGTGGGGTGGCAGGTGAGCAGGACTGATCCTCTTCCACGGTGTCACCCTTGAATGAATTAGTAGGGCTCATTGCTACAAACAAGAATATGAACCTCAGTGGGCCTGGAAATATATTGGGTGCTGGAGAAATAGGTACTCGATAAAACTTCCTGCTCTGGGGACATAGTAATTACATCTACAGAGGCAAGCACACAGATAGGTTGAGTCTAGGATTCCTTTGCACTGCTCCCCTTTTGAAGAGCTTTGGGTTGGAAATCAATTTTCTTTTCCAGCTGGGAATGCAGGTCTCTTCTTGATGTTTCTTAATTTCCTGAGTCCATCACCTATCGCAACAGAAATTTTAACAATGTTGCTCTTGGCCCCTTGTTCACACTCCCTTCCTGATTATCTTCGGCGTTCTCTCTCATCCTTCCCTTCTTCCTTTTGGTGGCCTTCTTCCTGGATGCTGATGAAAAGTTGCTTCAGAAGTCAAGCAATGACACTCCTGTGAAATTTCAAGTCGAGGACATTCTTTGAGGAAAGGGAAGGGTTCCAGTAAGCTCCTGAAACAGTTGAGGGATCTATTATAGATATGGATCACTCGTGGATGAAGCTGTCCTTGAATTTATTTATACTTTGATCCCAGACAGTCTGGTAGTGTTTCCTAAATTCAACAAGTGCTTTTAAAGTACCAGTATGTGATAAGTTGAATGATGTATCCCCAAATTCATGTATTGAAATTCTCGATGTTGTTTGGAACGTGATCTTATGTAGAAATAAGGTCATTGCTTAGCTAAAATGTGCTCACCCTGGAATGGAGTGAACCCCTAATCCAATGGCACTGATGTCCTAATTTACAAAAAAAGTGTGGACACACACACGCATACACTCGCACACACACACTCACTCGCATGCACAAGAAACCTCTGTAGATAAAAGTGGAGATCAAGGTGATGCTCTTATCAGTAGGAAGCTCTAACAATTGCCATCAGATCATTAAGAAGTAAATGAGAGGTCAGTGCTGTTTCTTTTCCACAGTCCTTAAAGAAAAGCAACTTCAACCATACCTACATATTGGACTTCCAGCCTGCAAGACTGTAAGAAAAGGCTGGAGAGATAGTTCAGCAGCATAAGCACCTGCCTGGCAAGAGCAAGGTTCTGAGTTCAATCCCAAGTATCCACTCCCCCCCAAAAGACTGTGAAAAAAATACATTTCCACTGTTCAAACCACCAGTTTGTGGTTGTTTGTTGTATCCACCTTAGTAAATGAATACAAAAGACCTTTCCTTTCTTCAAATGTGTTCATTTGAACCTAAAGAAATTTTTGGAATTTCAAAAACCAGTTTGTAGTCTGCTTTGGATATCTTTGACAATGACATGACTTTGATTGCAGGACCTCACAGCTCATCTCCCTGGTCTTACAATTCCATGGTCTCTCTGTGATTGTGTGTTTGTTTCCGTTTCTTTCTCTCGGAGCCTCCATTCTTGCCCTTGACCTAAAGAGTGTCAGAACACCAATGGTGCTGGTGTTGATCTAGCGTCTGGATCATTCTCTCTTCAAACACCTTCACTCCACCATCTTTCCACTTCAAGACAGGGAAATAGATTTGCCAAGACTTAAGTGGCTGGGCTGGTGAAATAGCTCAGTTGTCTAAAGCACCTGCTTAGGCAACTGTGAGGACTGCAGTTTGATCCCTGGCACCACACCCCGGGACAGGCTGAGCCACCCATAACATAAATAAATAAAATGTAAAAAAAAAAAAAAAAAAAAAAAAAAAAAAAAAAAAAAAAAAAAAAAAAAAAAAAAGACTTCAGCGGCTATCCTTTTTTTTTTTTTTTTTTTCAAATTTTATTTTATTTTTCTTGTTTCAGAACCTTTGTCTGTTTATTCACTCATTTTTATGGCCGGCTCAGCCCACCCCAAGGGCAGGGCTGGTGCAGCATGTGGTGCCAGGGATCGAACTGCAGTCCCTCAAGCTGCCCAAGCTTTCCCAAGCAGGCGCTCTAGACCACTGAGCCATCCTGCCGGGCCCCAGTGGCTATCCTAAAATAAGAGACCTGGAAATAACTTCACGTTGTCATGCAGTCTGCACTCCAGCCCACCTCTCAGCACAGCCCCAGATCAGTTCTGTGCTTGTAATTCCCACTTCAGTGTACCCACAAATACTTCAGCAACCACCATTATGGAAACCCTTCCAGAGTCTGTTTTTCAGTATTATTGAAGACAAGCATACACTGTTTCAAGGATCGTTGTTGGCTTCCTTTGATTTATTTTATGGTTAATTTATATATATATTTTATTTCTTATAATAAAATTAGAGGTCTTATTTTTGGGTTTTTTTTTCAAATATATTGCTTAGTTTATGATTTGAACTCAATTTCAGCTTAAAAGACTTTGAAGCTTTTAAATAATTCAGATATAATTCACAATTAAGAAAGTACAGAGTGTGGTGAATTTTTTATACCTTCATAAGTAATTTTAAATTTTAGAAGTCTAATTTGATTTTTCTCACCAAAGAAAGTTGTTGGGGTTTTTTTTGGTTTTGTTTTTGTTTTTGTTTTTTAATCTAGGAAATTAGGTAGGGCTGGCTAGGTGGCTCAGCAGACTGAAGTGCCTACTTAGGCAGACTCAGGTACCAGGATTCTATTGGTGTACCGTACAGACACCACCCTTGGGGCACACACCTGTAATCCCAGCACTTGGGAGGCTGAAAACAGGAGAATCACTACAAGTCCCTTTTGTGCAGTGAGACACTGTATACCCTGCACTAAATACAAAATAAAGAAAAAGAAAGAATGAAAGAAGAAAGAAAGAATGAAAGAAGAAAGAAAGAAAGAAAGAAAGAAAGAAAGAAAGAAAGAAAGAAAGAAAGAAAGAAAGAAAGGAAGGAAGGAAGGAAGGAAGGAAGAAAACATATAGCACTAAAACTAATGCAAGTATCTGTAGCTGAAAATTTACTTCCCAAAATGTCAACTATTCATTATATACAGAGGCTCCTAGACTTACAAGGAGGACTTACAGGAGTTATAGCCTGAAAAACCCAGGGTAAGTTAGAAATACTGAAAGTCATAAAGTCTATTTCATATTCTTGACCTGTAAAACGTCCTGACCCAGTTGCTGCGGGCCATCCGTTGTTTATGCTCTTGATGGCATAGCTGACTGGGAGCTGCAGCTGGCTGCTGCTGTCCAGCCTTGCTCGCCCCACAGGAGATCAAAATTGACAGTGTGGTCTTTACTGACTACATGCTGCTTTCACACCAGCCCAATGTCCAGAATCATAAGTCAGGCCAGCCTGTGTCAGAGACAGCCTGTATCCTCACTGATCCTTAGCCCAGTTCTAATGTAGCTGCAGCAGGAGCCAGGCTGAGGAGGAGGGAGATGGGTGAGGTAGGCTGATCAGGAGGCTTGGAGGAGCGGAGGGGCTTCTGCTTCTCAGTGTGTAGCCGCTCCGCAGTAGCAGATAAGCACCACCATTCCAGAGAGCAGACTTTGTGGTGGGTCTCTGAGAGACACAGGCAACCGAGATTGTCACTGCCACTCCTGTGGGACTAACAAAGCAAGTGTGTGGGGATCTTTGGACCACTTGCCATGAGTGGGGGAGCTCTGTGATAAAGTATTGCAAGAAGACACTTGGGCAAGTGTCACCCTTCTCCGATGTGATCATCCTGGAGAACTGACTAGATACCAAGCCTTCCGTGAAAAATTTGTCCCAATAACAACATCAGATAGGCACTGTTACCCCCATTTCATAGCGAAACTAAGACTCAAGTAACTTAGACTTTAAGTAAGTTAGAAAGGGAAGTTAATAATTGACATGTTAGGTTAAAAGTGGGTTCCAAAATAATATATATACCAAGGACCAGTCAAATAGCTCAGCAGATTAAAGCACTGGCAAGCAGGCGCAGGAACCAGGGGTTCAATCCCCAGGCCTGCTATGCCAGCTCCACCCCTAGGACACCCTGAGACAGCAATTGAAACTGGCCGTGGTGGTGCACGCCTTTAATCTCACCTCTTCGGACACTGTAAACAGACAGATCACTACAAGTTCAATCTAGTAGTGAGACCCTGAATACCCCGTAGACCCTTCCCTAAAATACAAAGTAATAATAATTATTATTAATAATAATATATACCATGTATCCCCCACCACATATATTTGCATAATATTTATATTTATATATTTTTATCTGGAAGGAAATATAGAAAAATGTTAGAGATTTTTTTCCTCTGGCTTGGTGCAAATTATATTTTCTTCTTTATACTTATCTGTATAAATATTTGCTAGTATGTATTACTTTTATAAAATGGTTTTATTTATTTTGTTTTTGCCAAACCCAGGGCTACATGCATGACCTGCAAGTGCCCTACCAGCAAGCTATATCTCCAAGCCTGGCCTGGTAGTTCCTTTCTGTTTAAGAGGGCTATGGAAATTCTTAAGAAATGGTTATTTATAATGATCAAATAGCACTGAGAGTGGTAGATCCAGCCCTGCGACTGCAGCTTTGCAACTTTTCATATCACGAATGGACTATCTTTTTAAGCCCCACAGGAAATTGTCTCATGGAGAAGTTTCTATGTACCAGACAACCCGTTGAGTGTTGGCTTATAGAGATATGTAGATAAAGGGCTTTAGAGTCCAGGGGATAAAACTCACGGTGGAACATGAATTCTTCTGTATATACACTAGTCTCTTCTATTTGCATAAAGCAGTTGTCTTTTTTTGTAGAAAATAGCTCTTACATCTGTCTAGAAATGCTCATTTCCATCTTGGGAGGAAGTGTCATCTTTTGACAGTTTTTCGCAAAATGGAAATTATCATTGCATGCCAATACAAAGACACAAAAACACCACCAGATCCTATTAGTTGTCTCATTTATGGAAGCTGCAATGTTGGGTCTGAAACTGAAAAAGAGACTGTGAAATGCATTTCTGTGCAAGAAAAAAAATCCTAACTCTGCTCTAAATTCTTCATACATGTTAAAGCAGGAACCAGAGAGCCAAGCCAAGTAGAACTGAGACCCTAGCACATAGTAGGAGTTATGCATGCCCTCTGCTGGCTTTGTTTTTAGTGTATCAGGACATGTTTGCAGCACACAATGTGTGTTTCCATCCCTGTGGGAGGTTGGTCCTGGTACATGCCTCATCTTAATCCTTTCTCACCTCTTCCTTCCCTTCTGCCCAGCCACTGAGATTCTGTCCCCAGTAAGCAAAGAACCTCTGAAACAACTCAGCTTTATTCAGGATAGTCAGCGTGATCTCGTGCACAGTCACCTCAGCAAAGAAGAACCATGTGCTCAGGCAAGAATGTGACCACGATCAACTTCCATCCTTCTCCCATCCTAGGATTCAGGGGTCAACCAATAGTATTCCAAGAAAGGGAGAAAGCAACAAATAGAGCTGCCCTACTGCAGCAGCCTCTCAGCCCCATCCATCACACTCTGCTTTCTGAAACGCCCATCAGACTACAGTACAGGATCTCATTATGCAGCTCTGACTCATAGTGACTTCCTGCCTCAGCCTCTCCAATGCTAAAATTACAGGAGTGCACCACCATGCCCCATTCTGAGGCCTGCATGGTGTACCTGGGATTCCATGGCTGGTACCATGTGTGGTATCAGGGGTTGAACACAGATCCTTGTTCTTGCCAGGTGGTTGCTTAGACAGCCAAGCTATCTCCTCAGTGTCCAAAATTAGTTATTCTATAACTGTACAAGTTACAGGTTATAATTAATTACTGAAATATTGATCAACATTCTGTACCATTATGGTTAAATAAGATCAGGAAACAATTGCTTTTATTGAAAACTCTTTTGAGTAATTGAACAAGTTCAGTCTGGTCAGCCCATTGATCACAGTTTGTTTTAAAGCTGTCATTATTTTTGGCAATGTTAATAAAGCCTGTGGCTTTACTGAAGAGAATTACAACATCACTTAACCTTAGTGGCATAATTAAGAATGAAGAGCTAAATACTACTTAGATAAACCAACAGCTTAATATGTTGGGCCATAAAATTCTAGTGGATGAAAACAGGAATCAACTGCTTGCTACAGTGAATGATCCAGACTCTGGATATAATGAAAATTAATGAGTTGAATTCTATCCAACATAACACATGGGAGCTGACTATTGACCTTGGAGGATCACTGGGATCGGGAAAAAAATCAGACTTAGCACTGTGACACTCAGAGAGTGACTTCTTCACTTCAGATCCAAAATATTTTCCAGATTAAACTGTGGAAGCATAGGGTGTATGTAGAGGTGTCTTTAATGTAAATGTATGTCTTTTAAGATCATGTATGCAAATATGAGGTTCTTTAAAAATAAATTGATCTTAAGCTTAAAAATATATAAATGTAAAAATGTATAACTATAAATACATATGCATGTACATTTACATATATAGCATATCTATATGCATTTTTAATTTTTTTATTTGTTAGAGTGAAAAATAGTATTAAAACAGAAAAATTACAAGTAATGCAGAACTTCACTTAACAAAATAATATGAATTATACAGTTTTTGTTGTAAGGCATGGTGTTATCTTCCACCTAGTTGTTCATATTACTGGATATACGCATGCAAAATTGGAAGAAGAAAGAAATATATAAGAAATTAAGAAAAATAGGAATTGAAAAAAGGAGACAAAACAAATTAAGCATTAACTTCTCCTTTCTATAGACTAGAACAAATCCACAGTACAGTTGCCCAACCACCCTGTTTATGTAGATAGATAAATATCTTCTCCCCACTCTCTCTCCTGGCCATCTCCTCAGCTCAGGAATTCCTTCCTTTTGAATAGGTTCATTCCCTTTTCTCAGTATCTGTTGCACCCTTCAGATTTTATTTTCTCTCTCAGGTTCTCGCTGTAAGGAGCCAATACAACATCTGCACATCTACATGCATTTACATGTCTTTAAAAATAAACTGATGCTAGTGGGATAGGGTTATGTAACATATAGTGCCATGCCCACCCCAATAGAGACTTGAGACTCCAGTGAATTACAGGACCAGGACCTAAAGAGCTATTTGAAGACAACGTATGATTCCCATACAGACTATAAAGGGGAAAAGATTAAGAAAACCAGAGGGAAAACACAGAGGCCAATTGACTCAAGCCAAACAAAGTGACCAGGCAGGAAAAGTAGCCAAGATAGAATAAAAAGGAAATTGAAACCTGTCATCTTGTAAATGTTAGCTTGCTCTGGACCCCTGAGCACAGGGGTTAGGAGAACTGCTCCTGTAACAAGACTATGTTGAGCAGCCTTTTAACTCCTTCAACCTCTGGTGCCCCTGGAAATTCCCAGAAGGCACTTATTAGAATTGTCACACACGTCACCACCTATTTCCAGCTTTGCCCAGTATTGCCTTACTTGGTGACATTTAAGATAAATAAAAGATTTGCAATTCAATAATAGTATTTTTAGTATTATTTCACAATAAGCATCATTATGTCAAAAAAATGATGGCTATGGATTTTTTTAGTGTTTAAATATTGTTTTTACTTTCTAAATGGAAAAATTGGATAAGGCATTTGGTAGTGCTGCCCATTATGTATCGACCACTCCAGTGGATTGCAAAGAAATGGCAAGGGCCTTCGCAGAAGGAAAACAAAAAGTGACAGGAAGATGGAGACAGAAGAATATGGCCCCAGGTTATAAAAGGTGCTGACTCTACCTAAAGGTATCCAAAGGCCCAATGATAGTTAATGTGCACTTTGGGTTTCCTTTTGCTTTTAAAAGTCAAGTTGAGGAGGCCAAGGAGATAGCTCAGTGGAATAAGTGCTTGCCTGGCAAGAGCAAGGTCTTGAGTATGATCCCTGGTACCACCAAATTAAATAAAAGCAAAAATAGGGGACCTGTGGCTTAGCTCAGTTGCTTAAGCACTTGCTCGGGCAAATGTAGTCAGGCTCAGGGGACTAGAGTTCAATCCCTGGCTCCATAAGCCTTACATGACCCACCTCTCAGGGAGCCTGAGCAAGCCAAAAAAAAAAAAAAAAAAAAATCTTAAAAGTCAAGTTGAATTTCTGACTGAACCCAAATAGTTCTAGGGCAGCGTTTGATCCCTGCTCTTATTGGGTGAGGAGGAAGCCACAGAGCTAGCCATACATTTCCTTGAAATGACAAGCTGTGAAGTGAGGGGAATTGCTGCAATCATTTTTCAAAGGCTGGGGGGGTGGCACCAAATTTACTACGGCTGTCTTTGAAGAAAATACAGGAGATTTCCACCTACAGCACAAGTTTCATTTAAAAAGAAAACACCTCACGGGAGGAAGTTTGTGGGCAAAATGGAGACAAGGAGACATTTAACTCATAAGTATAGATGGAAAATGTCTCATTTCTATTGATTGGCTGAGCCAGGCTTCTCTTTTTATGGTAGTGCTGATTATTTTTTTAAAAGAATTTTTTATTGTATTTATTTTTTTCTTGTTCCAGAACCTTTGTTTGTTTATTCACTCATTTTTATGGCCGGCTCAGCCTGCCCTGAGGGCAGGGCTGGCACAGCATGTGGTGTCAGGGACCAAACCGCGGTTCCTGAAGCCGTCCAAACTTTCCCAAGCAGGCGCTTTAGACCACTGAGCCATCCTGCCGGGCCCCGGTAGTGCTGATTTTAATGTATGATTGTAATTGCTTAGTAGGTACCTGACATCTGTTCTGTTTATGAACTTCAGTAGATGCCGTAATTATCTTTAGGAGTGCTAAACCTAAAATAAAAACTGGATCGTACACACAAATACACACCACTTTTGTACCTCCCTGAATATCTATTGATCATACGAATTTAAAGGACTCCCTTGAGAAATCTCCCTCACGAAAGTCACATGAAGGCTGAGTTCTGAAGCAGGCACAGAATTACGACACATCCTTGTAAACACAATCCCTGTAATTGCAATCAGTGAGACGTTTGGGAGAGAGAGCTTGGAAACCGTTCTCCCTGTCAAGTCATTTAATCCCCTTCCTCCCTGTGAAAAAAGAAGGCAAAAGACACCATCCCTCTCAGCTTCCTGAGTCCTTCCTTCCCATTTGGCTTAATAGCCAAACAGTGGAATGAACTCCAAGAGGAGAAAATTGGACATATTTTCTGTCTCCGAAGTCCTGGTTTCCATCTCTGTGAGCTGACAAACTGTCACCACTGAACTCCATGGATTACTGAGTGGTTGTCAGTGAGGTCATGCCTTCTTTAATTAGCTGAATGCCATATTTACTAAGCCAAAAATCACACTGGGGCACTATGATCAAATCAAGTCTGTTGGCCCGGCAGAATGGCTCAGTGGTCTAAAGCACCTGCAGGCGGCTGCAGGGACTGCAGTTTGATCCCAGGCACCACATACTGGGCCAGCCCCGCCCTCAGGGCAGGCTGAGCCGGCTATAAAAAATAAACAAACAAATCAAGTCTGTTATGAAATAGCAGAGAATTTCAACTAAGGGCTATATGCAAGCATAGCTAAGGGAACGACTTTGCTGTGAGAGGCATCATAGCCACCTTCTGAGATGCCTTATGATTTTATTTTGCCCCACACTAGTCCATTGGATCTTTATAGCAACCTTGAGATACCTTGGCCCTGTTTGTTCCCCTGCTTCACACCAGAAGAAACTGAGTCTGAGCAAACTTAAGATGACTCCTAGATGGCAATTCTACATGGCAAAGCCACACACTGATGGAAGTTTTCTGACCCAGAATTCCTTTTCCTTTCTTTGTCTTACTGCTTTTGACTAAATATGCAAATCACTACACTGGGGACAGACTATGAAAACAACAAACGTTTTGCTGGTTTTTCAAAAGCTGTTAGCAGCTGCACAGTCCACCAAAGTCTGGCAACTTCAGCAAAAGAGCAGAGAAATGCAAAGCCAAGATGTTTCCTAACTAAGTCCTCAGTATCACCCTGAACTGGTTCTTCCCAGTTGTAAAGAGTCCCAGCTATTTTCTTCTGCATATATCTGGGATTATTTGGAGAAATGTAAGTTATCAGGCATTAAGTAAATACCTGCCTCATGCAATTGTACATCTTGTTGTACATACTTTGCACAATTAACTTTTTATACATATACTTAGTACATTTCTCTCTGCTCATACCTTTGTTACCAGATTTTAGGATGCTATTCCAGGCTCTTTCTGTCTCAAAAAATAATTGAACAAAATAAGCAAAAATTGTAGCAAAGTTTCACATTTGTCTGAGGTAGGACAAATTAAAAGTGAAGGGTAAGGGAGAAACCGGCTCTGCACAGTGAGTTTGGGCTGAGTAAAATGAAGAAAAAATAAAAACCAAAACAAAATAAAATTACACCCTACAGAGTGAGGGCAGGCTATCATGAGGAGATGCAGTGGGGGGCTCTTCTTGGTATTTGTGTCCTTCTATTTGTTCCACACAAGGGAACTCACCAGAACTCCACATAAGAGGCTTAGAGAGGAGGCTCTGGCGATTCAGGGATCCTGCCCAGCCCTCCTTCCAAGCCTGTGTAAGCCACACCCAACATCATCTCTGTCTAACCAACAATTCATGTTCTTTTCTGAAGGTGTGGATATCAATAAACAATACTGCTAAACAAGTCAGCATGCATGCATAGTTATGTATTAAATTTTGCAAATAATCAAATGCATTTATTTTAGGTGTACCATTCAACAAGTTTTCCCAAAAAAAAAACAAAAGAAAAAAATAACTTTTGCCAAAGTACACACTCATGTCACTCAAACTTCTGTCTAGATGTGGAGTATCACCTCCACCCCAAAAGGTTCTCTCATACCCTTTCTTGGTCAATTCTTTGCCACTATTTTAAAATGTCTTACCATTAGTTTTACCTAATGGACTTAATATGAATGATGTCTTACTTTTTTGCTTTTGTGGAAAGATTTCCTTACTCAATGATTTTGATGCATCTATGTTTTTTAAATCTTTTTTTATTCTTAAAGAGAATACAAAAAATAGCTTTAAAAACATTGTTATATATATATGAACTTTTCTTTCTTTTGTCCTTTCCCCCATTCCAGTTGTTCTTTCCCTTTGAGTAGTTTCTTCCTCTGTCACAGTATTTAGGATTTAGGATTTAGGATTTAGGATTTAGGATTTAGGATTTAGGATTTAGGATTTTAGTTACTTTTTCACATACTAACACTAGGGAAACAATACAATGTGTATATATACACACACGATGGCTAAGATAACTATATTACTAATTTTTATTGATTCGTGGAACAGTTAATGCTTCATTTTTTTTAGAAAACAATTTTGACCAATTTTGCAAGTTTCTCAGCAATGACTTTGAAGATAACAATATGCAGTATAACAACCATTGTTGATGTGTTATTATCTTGTCTTGAAATTCTGCATTGCTTTTAATGTTTCTAAAGTGTTATTCCTAAGTACCTGCTCAGGGTTCCATTCCTCCACACCACATGCCCCACCGGCCCTGCCCTCGGGTGCACTGAGCCAGAACTTAACCTTGGCTTGGTGGCTCATGCCTGTGACTCTAGCGCTGGGGAGGTTGAAAATAGGAGTATCACTACAAGTTCAGAGGATCACTAGGAGTTCGAGCTGCATAGTAAGACCACACACACACACACACACACACACATACACATACGCACGCGTGCGCACACACACACACACGTTACTCACTTTTTTCTTTTAGAGGGTTTTTTTTTTTTTTAACTTTCTGCAAAGCTTTATTCCAGAGGGGCTAAGTCTTTCTTGGCAGCTGCCTCCTTCGTGGCGGCCAGCCCAGCGCATTGCTCAGCTCCTCGCTCTTCCTCTTGGATCAGATGTGTGTCCCCACCCTTTTCTTGATGAACTTGAGGGCACATTTGTCCTTGGAGACCTTGAGCAGCTCCATTGCGCACTGCTCACTGGGGGCGAAGCCACGCACCTCCGGGATCATGTCCTGCATGAACTTGGTGTGTTTGGTGAGGGGTCCGCGACGGCAGCTGTGCCTCGGTTTGCTCACATTCTTTGTCACCTTGTGGTCCTTGTTGAGCCCCCTGGCCATGGGAGAGCAGAGGGCCATGGCTGCTGTTCTTCAACAGTTGCTGTGGCAGAAGCAATTTTTTTTTAAGTATGGAAAAAAAAATCTGAGTTTTCCATGTCCAGAAGATAATATAAGCTGGTCTAGAGAGTATGGCATAAGGGCTATTTCAGCTTTTCTGCTGCTCTTTAACTAGTTCTTTTCTTTCTCTGCACTGCAGTTTTCCAAGATTATACTACTGGTGTCACCTATTCAGCTCCTCCCCACAGCATGTAGGAGCACAAAGGATCCACAGCTGTTTGAATCCCAGGGGTTACAGAGGCCCTGGGAAGTGGCATGGCAGGACTATTTTGAAATAAACATTTTCATCTCCATTTTGATTTCTCTTTTCTCAGAAGCATTTTATACATCGCTTTACCTCTCTCTTATTATTAAATGATAACCAATAGATACCGACTCTTAAGATATGTTAATCTAATCATCATTTGTTTAAATTACATAAAATTTCACCTATGAAGTTTGCATATTTCCAGAACTAAGTCGTTAGGCATATGTTCTGTACCTGTGAAAGTAAGGCTACTCCATGGTTTGGAATAGTACTATACTGGCTAATTGGCCTACTCATAAAGTGTGCAATACATGCAGATTTGTTATAGGGCTTTGTCTTTTTTCTCTTTAATCTGCATATGAGCCACCAAGGCCAAGGTTATGCATAGGTGACAACAGGTAGCTGCAACTGGGATGGCAAAACAGCATAGAAAAGACCTTTCTGTCTTAGAATATTTTTTTCTAGTTTGCCTTTAGAATATGACATTATCTTCAGATTGTTCTAGATATATATATAAACACATAATATACCAAAATCACTTTTTAGGAACCAGTAATGCCCATTCACCATTTAGAATATGGGCTGTTAGGAAATGAGACCCAAAGCCATTTCCAACAGCTAAAGATGATGTGAAAAAATGTAGGGCGGTGAGCGTGACTGGGCTGGGCCAGTGGGTCCTGCTGGCAGCCGGCAGAGGGCTTAAGAGCAGAAGGCTCCTGTGGAAGGAGGATGTACCAGAAAAAATTTACCCCAAATCTACTTTCTTCCAAGACAGTCTAGGGTGTGAGCCCTGGAAACAAATGAGAAAGTAAGGTGGTCTTCAATTCTAGATAAAGCCAAATTTCTCCATAAGAGCTCTGCAGCACTTTCTTCTGTCTGACACAGGAAAGACCTGGGATGACACTGCAGGTATCACAGATACAGAGGCAAAAGATTTTGCACTTTCTCAAGTTATATAAGCCATGTGGTTAGATAAGCTCTTGTCTCTTGCTCATCCACTAAGTATTGAAAAAAAAAACTGAATTACTGTTATCAAGTCCCATATACATACAAATTCCTTTTATGGTGCTTTGAGAGCTTAAAAATGAAGCTCTATTTTTTTCTGATAATTACCCCCTGACACTCTGCCACTGACCTACTTTATAAAGGGATCAAGTCCAAATGCTGTTATTTAATCAGAATTCACTGCATTTTAGATGAATGGGTTGAAGAAAAGATAACGCCTTGGGACATTTGTCAGAGATCATTTTTAAGCTTTCTTTCATCTCCAGTCTATCATTTAACTTTATCCCTTTTTCTAATTTGTGATATTAAGCAATCTGTTTTGGTTGCATACAAAATAAAAATGCTATTTTACCAATACTTTAGGTCTGCACCCTGGGACAGGGTGTTGAACCCTGAATGGGGGGGCCTTTTCATAAGCTTCATCTCCAGTCCATCTTTTTAAGACAGAAACTTGTTAAATCGTTGAATTGCCAGGCTGCGTCTGCCCTGTGTTCCTCCTGTCTCAGCATCCAAGAGTGTCATGAATACAGAGCAACAGCACCAGGCCAGGCTCATTTTTCTCCTCTTAATCAAAAAAACAAAATGATCACTCCATGTCTTACCATACATAGGAAAGAAAGATTGAGAAACTTTAGAATAAATTTTCAAGTCTAAATTTGGCATCTGGCTCATGTGGTGGCATACACCTGTAATCTTAGCCTTCTGGGAGGCTGAAGAAAAAGCATCCTAACTTCGAGTCCTACCTGGGCAACTTAGCAAGATCTTGCCCCAGATAATTTTTCCTTAATTAAAAAGAACTGGGTATGTAGCTCAGTGGTAGAGTATCCCTAAGAACAACGACACATACGCTTCAAAAAACCAGTTCAATGTTTATTTAATGTAGGCTGTTAAACATAATTACTAGAATCTGATTGTTTTTTGTCTTCTTCATAAATTTTTATTTATTCCTTGAAAACAATTGGCCTTTCATTCATAAATAAGCCATAGGAGGAAAACAGATATGTCTTTTAGACTGAGAATAAAAAATAAATAAATAAATAAATAAACAAACACTTCTAAAATAATCGGTAAACTGACGCTCTAATCATGTTATGCTGGGGCTGCAATATTCTAGAATTGTCTTACAAGCATTAATTGAATAGATCTTCTTCATTTCTCTAAAAATAAGAGTTTTTAATCTCTTTTTTTTTTCAGGCTAGGAGATTACTATGGCTTAAGTATATTTTGGAAATTTATTCCAGCAGTGAAATTGAAAATGTCTGATATTCTCAATTACTTAAAGCATTTGTGATTTTAAGCTCCCAGCAGAAGCCTGCAGCTGAGGGGGAAGAATTAAGAGTGGTGAGAAAGATACTTATGTAAGAACTGTCACAACGATTATTGGTTTGAAAGCAGGAAGCCTTCTGTCTTGGACTCAAAGCTTTAAAGAATCTTTATTGAGTGTTTTCTCCTCTCAGAGGTGATGAATGAAATCTTGAGGTTGTTCACAGTTTTTTTTTTCTTATTCTGTTGCAGCCCAGAAGATGGGGAGATACATCCAGAAATCTGTCGGCTTTACATACAGCTGCAGTGCTGCTTAGAAATGTACACAACCGAGATGCTAAAATCCATTTGTCTGCTGGGCTCTCTTCAGTTTCATCGAAAAGGTATCTACATTTAGTAGATTGCCAGAAACTCTGAGCAGTTTACCTACACACAATTGGAATCATTTAAATGTTCAGGAAATGTTCAGAATATGAATTGATAAGAACTCCATAGTGTTGCTGTCTAAATATATAAGAACACTAATCGTTTTGAACATAATGTAGAAATAGTTCTCAAATATATTGTGTTATCACTTCTGAAAATGACTTTTATTAAACCCAGTATAAGCACCAAAATATATATATATATATATATATATATATATATATATATATATATATAATGAGCTTACCAGCGATACAGGGTGAAAAATTGATTTCTGGTGGATGAGCTCCAAAGTGATATAGGGGAAAATGATCTCTCAACCTGAAAGATAGCTGGGATGAGCTCATGTTTTCTAAAGCTGGAGAACGAATTTTAGGAACAAATTGAGGCTATGAGCATAATATACTTACTGAAGGAAAGAAAGCTCTGTCCAAGAGAAGGACAGGAGGGGTGTCCCAAGAGGGTGGGCCCCAGCAAGCTATTTCTTCCAGGGACTTTCCTGGAGTAAAACCATGCAGTGAGACAAGTCTAAGGTGTTGGAGAACAAGGGAACTCGCTTAGGTGGGCATGAGGTGGGACAAAACTATGGTCAGCCAATGGGATTACAAGCACCATTGCTCAGATAAAATTGATTAAATCAGAATCAAATGGGGAAGCGAATCACACAGCAAGCCAGCCAGAATACTGTGACCAAACATGGTCTCTTCCTGTTGGGCTGGGGCTAATGACTCATTTGGGCTCTTTTAAAGTGATTGATAGCTATCTAGAATATCAATCACTGAAGTACATACCTAGGAAAGTATGTGGCTACATTAGTTTTCTCTCCTCTCTTGACGTCTGGCCCAGAGCAGGGGTCTGTTGGTCTCTTTCTAGTTGTAAAGTCACTTTGTCTTCCATTATTGTCTCCCTGTCTGCCAGCCTAAAATATTTTTATATAATTCAGCTGCCTACAACACCAGGATAGTAAATGCTTTCTAAAAGTGCTGCCATTTCTCTAAATGAATTGAATTGCAAGAAAACAAATTACATATTGTCCCCAAAATTTAAAAATTTGGAAGAGCTCAACAAACAATGAGATATCCAAAGCATTAAAAATCTCATTTCCTAGTTCAACCCAAAAGGAAATATATTGGTTCCCACAACTGTTCTGTCTAGACCTGACTGTGGCTTTAGTATCATTTGATTACATTTTGATTCTCATTCTTTGCAAAGCTTTTCTTTCTGGTACTGTCTTTACTCTTAGATTGGTTGACCCCACAACAGTAAATTTATCATGACAGTTGCAGTCAGCTCACCAATACACCAAAGGATCCATAAAGAACCCCCCCACACACAACTTTAGAGCAAAAATCCTGAGCTTTGGTCTGATTTGAACAGCTCCACACCTGAGCCATAGATAGGAAGAACCCCTAGCCAATAAAAGCTTCTTCAAAGAGCTAGAGGTGAGTCAAATCAATCCACCAGTGCTACCACCTGATGGGAAAGGGTAAACTGAGATGGGTTCTGGGGAGGAAGCTGAATGCTTCCTTTTTTTTTTTTTTTTTTTTTTGTCTTTTTGAGACAGGGTCTCACTATACAGTTGAGGCTGGTCCTGAGCTCACTTTTGTAGCCCAGGCTGGTCTTGAACTCACACCAATCCTCCTGCCTCAGCCTCCCGAGTGCTGGGATTACAGGCGTGCACCACCACGCCCGGCCTGAATGCTTCTTTTAATAGAGAGTTTAGCATACATTTTCTTTACTGATTTATTCAACAGTAATTTATCAGGAACCTCTTGAATACAAATTTGTTGTGTGTAAACTCAGGACAATAATGTGATGCACAGAAGGTATTCCTTCCACGTGATTTAAAGTCAGAGATGGAAATGTTCCATGAACTCAGAGAAGGACAAAAAATATTTCAGATGAAGTTGCAAGGAAATTTCAAGTCAAATGAGCATTGTGATCCAGGAAGCAAAAACTGATCCTGGGTGGATGACCTCCAAATGATACAAGGAACATCCAAATGATACAGGGAAAACTGAAACTCCAAACCAGAAAAGTACCTGGGATGAGTTTGTGTTCTTTAAAACGTAAGAATGAACTTTACAAACAGAGGTAATGAGCAGAACATATTTATTGAGGGAAAGAAAACTCCTGTCCCAAAGAGGGACAGGAGGAGGGTCCCAAGTGGTTGGTCCCCAGGAAGCTGTCTCTTCCAGGGACTTTTATAGTGTAAAACCATGCAGTGGGGTGGGTCTAAGGTGAAAACCATGGGAACTCGCTTAGGTGGGCATGAGGTGGAACAAAACTATGGTCACCCTGTGAGAATACAGGCACCATTGCTCAAGTTGATTAAAGCCAATACTCAATGGGGAAGGGAGTCACATAGCAAGCAACCTTAAATATGGAACAGGGGAACAGGACCTCTTCCTGTGAGTCTGAGCTGCAAAGTGAGACCCTATACCAAATAAATAAGATTTTTAAAAAATATAAATATTTATTGCGCACCTGAGACCTGCTTAATAAGTAGAGGAAATATCAAAGGACTATTTCATGAAATATTTTATAAGTTGAGCATGTCTGTAGCCACCTGATGACCATGTGTAATTTAAAAAAAAAAAAAACTGTACTTACCTACTCTTTTTGGAAGTATGTCTTTGCTATGTATTCCTGGCAAGCCTCTGTGCTTCTAAAATACACACCCAAGAGCTAACTGTCCTATGGAGTATTAACTTGGTCCCAATACCAATAGAGTTCAGGCAATGAGGAGAAGGCAGCATCATTATTGGCAAGATAGTTTCAGGTAGCCAGTGAGTAAAGAAAATAGTAATGTATAGAATTAAAAACTATGTCAAAGATAAAAATAAGCCACTTGCCACTTGCAAAAGGCTCCATAGAAAGTGCTATTACCAAAGAAAATTTTTAAAAATTCTCAAAAACAGGATAAATTTCCTGGAAATTTCTGGAACGTTCAGGAAAATGTCAGATCTCAGAGAATGAATTATTTTCTCAAAGTCATCACTTGGACTTTGTAGTTCAATGACTTTAATAACTCCTTCCTACTTCTTTATTCCTCCTGTCAATTTCTTCATTGCACGCCAGAGATTAATTATGATATTACGTTAACCTCTGGCTTATTTTGTTCTGTATGCCAAGTCACACTTCTACCAATAGAACAGCACCAAAAATGTCAACTGGTATCACGGGGCTTTGTTTTTCCTTTGGCATTACTATAAACCATAGTAGCCTCTGTTTCCATAAGTTGGAATTAGTACACAGTAAGTATAAGAAACCTGCTTCTGACTTCCCTGGTAGAACCTGGTTAAACAGAATGGAAATACTTTGGTCCAGTGGCCATCGATTGCCAGAAATGAGTTGAAAAAGAAATTGGTCAATAGACTACAGCACCAGGGTCTAATTTTTAAGAGAGTAGTTGAGACCATTAAGACAGTGACATGTCTTGCACTTGAAGCTTAGAGTCCCTAGGTCTATTTTTAAATAAACTTGGAAAAGTCAACAAGCCTGGGGCATTTTACAGATGCATGGGAAAACAAGGCAAATGGATGCTTCATTGTCATGAAAACAAAACATGGGAAGGGCTGGGGAGGTCAGCTGTGCTGCTGTGACTTACCAGGCCGGGGAGTCAGGACAGTATTTTAGGGAAGGGTCTACAGGGTGTTCAGGGTCTCACTACCAGACTAGACTCGTACTGATCTGCCTGCTTACAGTCTCCCAAAACCTGGGATTATAGATGCACACCACCACACCCAGTCTCAATTGCTGAACTTAAGGGGACCGAGCATTTTGGGTAAATTGGAAGAGTGGCAAGAGAAAGAAGCATGAATCAGGAAGTCATCCTCCTTTCTCCAGGACTGACACATGTACATTACATGTTTTATATATAGTTTAAGCTAGATATCATATATAAGCAAAAGAACCATCTATGAACTAGAAAGTTTATCTGCTGATATTTAAGGCCCTGGACTAGTTTTCCAAGAAAATATACTTTTTCTCCAAATAGGGGCACCTCTGCTGTGGCTTTAGGCTAGGGAGTGAGCCTGTCTAGGGAACCTCACTACTTTCTTTGCAAAATCACATGGCCCTCCAATTCACAGGAAGCAGGAACTTCCCTGAAAAGCTGTCACACTCAAAATCTCTGCTTGGAATTGTTGTGTGGTTTGTTTCTTCTAACATTGTACGAAAGGCCACTGTTTTAGTAACATTTGGGTAAGCTCATTTCTTTCCTTTTCTGTGTGTGTCAGCTATTCCTCCACTCCCCTTTAGCTTTTATTTTCCACTATCATGGTTTGAGGTTTTTGCAAAGTGAACAATATAATACAGGACATGCTTTATAATAATATTCTATAATGAATCACCCAAGAATCACATATTACAAGTGTAGGAAATCTATCCACACACTAAATATTAGTTAATCCAGCTTAGTGCCTAGAGCTTATAATAATGCTTCCCACTGCCCGACTGGATGTCTAGAGACCACGTCAAAGTCCCATGAAGGCCTGCTTCACGGGTCTGTGCTGGAAAGGCCCAAAGACCAGTGGTGGAAGTTAGAAGTCCGTGCCATTGGAGGGAAGATGTGTGCTCGCAAACTGAGGGATCTAAACTAGAGTGAGGAAGCAACACTCAAGACAAGCACCAGAACTCCCCCAAAAGTGCCACAGCCATCCTCAGTAACAGCGAGGTCCCAAGCTCATGCAATGATAAGGAAAGCCGAGTTCCCATCAGGAAAGCCAGTGCAACAAGCTTCATCATGAAGCTGAGCAGTGCACCATCTTCCCCTCCACAGCCAGGAAGTGATGCTCAAGATGAGGGCCCAAGCTTCCCCAAAGATCATCAGGAAAGCCAGTGTAACAAGGCCCTCCTGCAGAATAGCCCAAGAGAACTAGCAGCTTTCAACAGCTTCTCTGAACAGCATCCCTGACAGTGTTTTAGCAGCTTCTTCTGTTTTTTCATGCTGCTGGCAACAACCCTGAGGTGGGCCTCCCACACCCAGCACCATGCTAGTTTAATTCAGCTGGGTGGACTAAGTGCACCACCCACTAGAAATCCACTACATCCACCAAGGATGCAAAAAGATTGTAACTGAAGCCCCTAAGTTTGACTCTCTATCCAAGAGTCTTTGGTCAGTTTTTCATTGGGATTAGATACTAAACCCCAATTCTTTCACAGTAATCGGCGTGGTTAATTTATTTTATCTGTAAACCTCCCTGGCTGCCACCAGAAATCTAAAAAGCATTGTATATGTTACTTAGTTTTACTATTGTATTGAGCAGTCAGAACATGAGCTTACTCTGAAAAGACAGAGCATCAGAGCACAATGCTAAGATTAAGACTGTGGTTTCTTCTACAAAAATAAGCATCAAATAACTTCAAAGCTCCTGAAGTGAGACTGAAGTTAGTAATGAAGATTATTCTCCTCTCTCAAGTGAGGGAATACTAAGTATTCTCAGTCCTAAATGATCTCTCCAGTGGATCGGCATGCTTCTCCCAAGGATCACACTTCTGAGCTCTTGCTGTCACATAAATTTTCTTGGTACAATCTACTTGGAAATCTTTGACTTTGTAAGATAGTACCATTGCAGCAGAAAGAGAGAAAAACATTACAAAAATGATTTTGCTTTCTCATGATTGACAAAATTAAAGTAAATCTCAGTGATGGGAGGTAAAGCCTACATTTAATAAAGACAGTTGGTTTATTATAGGTAGAAAGTGGTCATGAAAAGCTGCATCTGCATAAGAAGACAGGTGGGAATAATTTTAGTTATGCTGTAGTTTTTGACTATAACATTTAAGTTGTAGAATGGAGCACTGCTTAAAAACATCAAATTTCTATGTTCATAGGGAAAAAACAGCTGTTCTCATTTCGCCAGGTAGGTAGGAAATCTTCTCTGATTACTGAGTTGCTGTTAATCCCCATTTCCTGACACTAGATAAAATGAGATTATGTACAGATTTCTTTGCACTTTGCTGGCAGGAAGTAGAGCTAGGTTCCTAAGGGAGTTGAATGATGCTACTATTTTGACCATGGCTTCCTTCCTGCTTTTTCCTCCCCATTGCTGCTCTGAAAGCAACCCCTTTGCCTGTGAACACAGTCTCCCCACCCACCTTGGTTCTCACCTAACCTTGTTCTGCCGTGGTCCACTTTGACTCCACTTGCCCTTCCGCTACAGCTTGCAGCCAGATTGTCCCTGGGCCCTTTGAATGACGACCTGCCTGCCATTCTCCCTCCCTCTTCCTAAGATGAGCTCTTCCTCTGATAAATACAAGATAAAAGCATGCCAAGGAAATGTGGTCACAAGGAAAGGATGAGAGATATAAAAGTTGTAAAAGCTTTTTGAAAAACCTCTTAGGAACTCAGAGCTCAGGATGCTGTGATAAGAAATTAATGAACCAATGTTCAGCCAAGTGCAAGGTAAACTCAAGAGAGGACTGGGATATAGGTGATAAAGGCTGCAATGTATGCCACATCATACTAAGAAATGTAAAAGAAATGATGCACAGAAAAAAAAAAAAAAAAAAAGAAAAGCAACATGAAGACTGTCTTAATTTGTCTTCAATACTCTTCTCTCACTGCTGGAACAAACACCTGGCACTCAAAATTAGGGATCAGAGCCCACCTTGTTTTCCAGTATAATGAGGGGTTAATACTAAAGCAGAATAGTGAGTTAGCCAAAGTAAAGCAGAATACATATGAAAGTAAAGACTGTGATTCAAATTCTTTTTTTTTTTTTTTTTTTTTTTTTTTTTTTTTTTTTTTTTTTTTTTTTTTTTTTTTTTTTTTTTTTTTTGTCTTTTTGAGACAGGGTCTTGTTATGCAGTTGACACTGGCCTTGAGCTCACTTTTGTAGCTCAGGCTGGTCTCGAACTCGCACCAATCCTCCTGCCTCAGCCTCCCAAGTGCTGGGATTACAGGTGTGCACCACCGCGCCCGGCTTCAAATTCTGAGTAGAAGCATGGATTCATTCTTTGAACAAATATTTGCTGAGCACTATTGCATGTAAGGCACTATTCTTGGTGCTATGAGACTACAATGATCAAAGACACAAGTTCTTGTTCTTATGAAGTAAGTATTGGAGAAAGAAAGGAAGGAAGGATAGAAGGATGGAAGAAAGGAAGGACAGAAGGAAGGAAGGAAGGAAGGAAGGAAGGAAGGAAGGAAGGAAGGAAGATAAAGAAAGCAAGAACAAATACGATCAAATTTCCCCAAACTCCCAAATATTAGTAAGTGCAATGTAAAATCATTGAAATGGAATAGATGTTGCAATAGAAAGCACCTGGACGAGTGGCTCCTTTGGGTGGACTAGTCAGAGTCAGTTCTCTGAACAGATATCACTGAATATGACTTAAATGACAGAAAAAAAATGAGGTCATAGATGTTCATATCTGACACAAATGACCCAACATGAGAAGCCTTCACTGTTTGAAGAATTTAAACATAACTAACTTCTGGAATCCAAGAACAGCCTAAAGCCTTCTTCTCTCTCTCCCTATATCCTCACATCTCAATGCGTTGGATGTTGTGTTGTCACATTTCACCAAAGTAGATGTCAGCTATGGCACAGGATAGCGGCAACGATGGTAACTTCAACCTGGGGTGCACTTTTTCTCACCAGATGGCTTATGCATGCTACTGCATTTTAGCCTCAAGTGGATTTGCCCCATTTTATAGATGAAAAACCCAGACTCAATGAGATGAGTCACCCAAGCTTACATTGCTCCTTGAGCTCCTGCAGAAGTGTGTGACTTCCTAAAAGAAGTCCATGAGCACAAATCAATGATGAGAAAAAAAAAAAAATAGAAAAGTGGCTGACCTTTACATGCAGCTTTTGCTTATTTAATGATTAATTAGTGCTTTAAAAACCATATTTAATGCCTCAAAGCTACTATGCACTAGTTTTCTTACCAAAATAACATTCATTTTTTAGGCTTACAGGATTGGAGAGAATGTTAAGCCACAGATTGCTCAATCATTTCCAAAATACTTTACATTGGATACAGTAGTTAATTCTACAAATTCATAAAATGTAGTAAAATAAAATAAAGTGAGACATTCCTGAGGTCCATATGGAGCATGATTTAGCCATGCCATTCATTATGAAAAAGTTGGAATTCAATAATTATATCGTAAATATATCCTGTACATTGTTCTGCTCTACTTGACGAACTGGAATTGGAGCAAAGCCTCACAGGGACCTCCTTTGAATGTGTCTTATATTGTCTGTCTTCTGGAATCTTGTATGTCTACCTTCCCACACTGCGACATGGTGCCACTGTGACAGCTGCTATTCTAGGGGCAATGATGGAACTACATAGCCTTAAGAAGGACAGAGGAGGATGTAGGACGGGGGTGGAGGGGGGGGCAGCAGCCTGGTACAAAGGATGGGCAAAATTTGCTCCTGCAAATCTCAGAGAAGATTATTTTGATTTCTAGAAAAATATAATCAGATGGAGGAAACTGGCTTTGTCAGATCCTGGAGATCAACCTAAGGTGCTACAGCCATTGTCTATGGCCGTGGCTCCCATTACCTCTGGTAGGCTGAAGGCTGGGAGGGAAGCAATCAGTGAGAGGAAAACTAAAGAACAGAGGCAAAAAAAAATAAAAAAGAGAGAGATAGGAGAAATGAGAGAAAAAACTCATCTCGATTAGGTGTGGTTAAATGACCCCAGCCCAGTCTGTTGGAGCTGGGGCTGCTCTTGGAACAGACCTCTAACAACGCTGTTTTCATTCCTCATAAATAACCAACCATTTCTCACGAATATAAGAATAGCCAGGCCTCCAATCTGGTATGTGCTTCACGGGTGGTTTCTCTTAACTTCTCCCCAAACTTGCCTCTTGCATTCCCCATAAACAGGCTAAAAATACAAGGAAATCTCCCAGGAGATGAAGGCAAAAGGCCTCGCAAGACCCTAACGAATCAAATTTTGACATTCTGGTTCTAAACAGTGACACAGCCCATTTAGTGTGATTTCAAGGTACTCTAAGGGCTCACTTGTCCCTTACGCCATCCCCTCCTCAAGCAAATATTTATTCACTGAGGCCTGAAACTGATTGTTTAGGGGACCAAGTTTTTCATCTCATAATAAGTGGTTTTAAATGCACATTTACTTTAGGAATCATCATGAGGAGCACACTGTCTCCTTTCATAGGAGCAGAGTGGGCTCTCTGCCTGGAGTTAGAAAACAAGTGCCACATTCCAAGGATAGCCAAAGGGCAGAAACAGGACTGTGATCTAAATGAGGCCACTGAGACTGGGCAGAGTGGCACACACCTGTAATCTCAGCTTTTGGGACGCTGTATAAACAGCCAGATCACTTGGAGTCTGATCACTTCGAGTCTGATCTAGTAGTGAGACCCTGAATACCTTGTAGACCCTTCCCTAAAATACTACATAAATAAATAAAATAGACCACTACCAGGGCCTGTGGAGGTCTCTTCTGGTGGCTGCTTAGCGTAGCACAGCAGAATAGCTAAGGACATACCCTGCTAACCTGTCCAGCCTCACAACGACAACCCCTCAGTGGCTCCCCAGGACCCTGCCCTGTCACACATACAGCATCTTAAACCATTTCAAGGAACCTCACCTTACAAGTTCTTTCCAGTCTGTCCCTCTGTCTGGGACATACGCCTCATCCTACCCAAGGCCACACCCATCCCTTTCACCTGACCCATCCTACGCTTCATTTGGGTCATAATTTTAGATGTGACTTCCCACAGGAGATGTCTCTTGACCCTCTAAGCCTGGGCTAATGGCCACTCAGTGCAGACCCCAGCATTTCCATGGCACTGATGACAGCACGTGTCACCTTGAGGGGCAATCACCTGGTTTCTTGTCTGTTCTCCGTAGGCTTTGCTGACTTTGAATGTGTCCATCACTGTACCCCCAGGATCTAGCACAGTGCTTGAAGCAAAGTAAAGTTCCATTTACTGATCACTGAATGGGTGGACAAATTGCTTTCCCTCTACATCTATTATCAAGACAGGGTGTGTAGTTAGAGGAAAAGTTTACCCAGAGGTTGTGGACTGAACTCATCTATATTTCTCTTCCTATTGAAACATACATGAAAGTAAGAGAAAAACATCAAATGAAAGAGTCCACACTGGCTCATGTCACTTTCTGGATGGGGCAACTATGAGATAATACTAAATCCCTGTTATCAATTCAGGTCATAGTCCAGTTCTAGAGCTAAGGGAAGTGAAGAGCATTGCTTTTTCAGTTCTCTACCTCTATCCAACAGTTACCAGAGAGAAGGTCTTGGCTACCATTCAGTGGTCAGAAAGCACAATGGGAAACCAAAGAAAGACTGAGAGCAGTCAGTCTGCAAGAGCAGTGTTCTGTTCCTACTGAGATCCCCTTGGCCATAACTCGGTCCCATGATCATCCCTAACTGAGGAATATGAAGTAGAAGGTGAAGCACAAAGAAAGGTGACTTCAACAGTCAGGAAATTTGAGGAATTTCTCAAAGCTAGCAACTCATTGGGATTGGATTGGCAGAAATAAAGGAACAGAACAATCCACAGCAGAGAAAAAAAAAAAAAAACACAAGCAAAAAATCAAGTGGGAAAATGTTTGCAATGCTGAAATCAATTCCAGGGTGCACAGACACAAGTCATCGGAGAAACTTCTGGAACTGCTGTCAAGAAAATTAGTGCTTGAAGTTACATTTAGGAAAAGCTAGGCTACCCCACACTGAGTGGCAGAAACTATCAGTACCTACCCCAGGGGCATGCCTGGTGTAAAGGTCAGTCAGGGCAGCAAAGCAGAACAGAGTGTGAAAGAGCTCAGCACCTCAGTAAGGACAGCAACAGAAGAAAAAGAAAGCGAGCTTCTTGCTAGAGTGTTTTAACCAAATTGCTCTGTATAATTTGCTGGAGGAGGAAATCTAACCCAAAAACTCAGAGTAGACCTGGGGCTTCAAGAACACGCAGGGTGTTCAGGAAATTTAATGCTAGAGATGGGAGACTTTTTCACTTAAAGGCTTTGGATACTATTTTCCATCACTCTTCCTGATTCCTCCTGAAAATTACAAAGTTATTAGAATTATAGGAAAGCAAAAGTCTTAAAAGAAGTAGCTGAGTAAATAGCCAGGAAAGACAAGTTTTTTAAAATAATACAGCGCTATAAACTAGTGACAACCAACACTATGAAATGGTTACACCAAATGCAACAACTGCTACTAGAGAAATTAATTTTCAGATGATGTAAAATTTTAAAGACATGTATCAATATATGCCAAGAGAGCTATGAGTCTGCCATATCCATAAAATGATAACCTAATTAATATTAGGAGACAATTCTCCATTGGTCTGTTACATTCTTTACATTTTACAACGTGAGGCGTTGATTGCCCTTTGTTTTACACTATCTTTTCAAGGATGTTTATTTGGTAAATGCCTTGGAAAACAGAGACTGTCCCCCTCTAGAGCAAGGTATATGCTAACGATGAGTATAATAAAAACATCTCGTATATAGCAGTAGGCAGACCTGCTAATAAAGACTGTGGAATCCTAAGCCAGGGGTTCTTCTCTTGTCACAGCCTACTGTGTATGTAGGCTTGGTCTGACCCTTCTGCATCATCTTGTGGGGACTAGGATGGGAGAAACCAGTACACATGCTGACATACTCGACATTGTTACTGTGGGAGTAATAAGGTATTTTTGTCTCTGATTTGGGAATATCACACCATCATCCATTACTCAAGAATTGTTTCAGGCTTTCACAGAGTAAAGTCTCAAGCCTTCCATAATTCATAACAATTACCAAATGGAAATACTCACAGCCTAAAATGGTGAGCTATAAGAGCAAGTTAAAGTATTCTCAGAATTCAGACCAAACGATAAATACCAGCCATGGAGGAGGGTTAAGAAATGCGAAGGATAGAGCCAGAGATTCAAATTCAAATCAGGAATTTGAAGGGATTAATTATCTCTTTCAATACTATTGAAAGAATTAGTAGATAATGAAAAAGTTCTTCTCAAACTTCAAGAAACACAGTGAATCACACAGTTCATTGTTTCATAATTACAAAGGAACAGGATACATCTTCCTTTTTCATGAAAAGCTGATAGAAACCACTTCGACCAATTGCTAGCATTAATAGTAGGACAAACTACAAACTAACTCATGTGATTTCTAATGTGATACACTAAGGACCCACAAGCCTATCATATTCTTCACAAAATTATTTATTCTGAATCTGGGCATATGGAAATAATTGAACAAGTCCAAGTAGAAGAACATTCTATAAAATAATTGACTTGGACTATTCACTTACACCTATTCTTAGCATGGATAAAAAGGCAAAGATGGTTTCTAGATTAAAAAAGAATAAAGAAACACAAAATTATATACTGCATATAGTTGTTTGTTTGTTTGTTTGTTTGTTTGTCTTTTTGAGACAGAGTTTCACTATGTAGTTAAAGCTGGCCTTGAGCCCAGGCTAGCATGGAACTTGCAACAATCTTCCTGCTTCAGCCTCCCTAGTGCTGAGATTACAGGAATGTGCCACCATGCCCAGCTCTGTTGCATATAATTCTTAAGCCAGTCCCTCAATTAAAGAAAAAAAAAAGCTAGAAAAGACATTATTGGAAAAACTGGGAAAATTGAATAAGTAAGTTCAATAATAGTTTTGCTTCAAATTGTATTATATCATATTTAAAGTTTAAAAATTGTTGTGAAAGTTGTTTTAAGGTTGTATAATCCTTGTTCTTTAAGAGATAAATACTGAAGTATTTAGGCTAAAATGTCTTTAATGTTTATAAACTTAAATAATTCATTACAAAATGTGTATTTTATATGTAAAACTGACATATAACTTTTTTCAAAATAAGAAAATTAGAAAAATAAATTGCAAATGCCAAGAAAATTTGGACAAAAAAAAAGGACTTGTGCCTGGACAAATTGAGGATCTACTTTAAAACTCAAAAGTTTAAAAATTCCATCCCAAACATTTTTCAGAGTGCCATAAATAGGCTACACACAAAGTATAAATAGAAGGTAAGGGAACAATGTCATCCTGGATGAAATTGAGCAGGTCAGGGCAGGTCAGCGTGGACGTAGATTTATATGCTTCTCCAATAGAATTTGAGTGTGAAAACAAAGAAGAAGCGAAGGGAGACCTGTTCTCAATCATGCCAAGATTAAGTTTCACATACTGCAGACTCTCTGAAATCATTAGTCAAATACATGCTCCACATGCGCTTTAAGGATGTTCTCTTTCCCAGAAAATTAAAAAGCAGAGGGTTGGACCAGGGATATAGCTCAGTGTGGAACAGCCTGTCTAGCAAGTGTGATCCCTGGTACCAAACACAAACACACACACACATACACACACACACACACACACACACACACACATCTCATCTCATTTAAAAAGCCGAGGGTTACTTTTGCAGAAGTCCCCCTCCTGTCCCTCTCCCTAGATCACAGTGGCCCCTTCCCAAGTTCACATCCTCAGGCTAAGGCTGCCTGGAGGTGGACAGTAAGTGCCCTGACTCTATTCGCTGCATGCTACCAAGAAGCAAAATGTCAGTGTTTTTCAGAGGTCATTGCCCTCCGACTGTGAAAGTGTAATGTGCTAAATTATGTGGTTAATTAATTTCTGCCCAACAGCTACCATAAATTGGAAAAACAATTCCTCAGGCAGGATCCATCCCCAAGGATCAATGTGCATAAAAGCGCATGGCAAAGGATCAGAATTTCTCATCAGTAAACTTGGGTCTGTTATAGCTTGAAAAAACAGACGCAGTCACCACATAATCGTCTCTTTCTTTTGGTGGTGCTGTTGTATAGGTTGGGAACCATAGCACAAAAGGTTTGCTGATTCCTTTTGGATCAGAATCCAAGAGAAAAGCTTCCTGCTAGACCTTACTGTGAGCAACCATCCTCTTCACAAGTTTGAGGTTTTTAAGGCAAGAGAAGAAAAATCATGGCACAATTTAAGGAGCTTAACAGGGAATGGACATAATCATCTTCAGTGATATGAGCTGCAACAATTTCTTAACTAGTCTAGCACTATATCCACCTAATGAAAATGAAATTAGGTGAAACAGTAAAAGACCTAAGTCAGCTGCTCTTTTTCTGGACTACATAATTTGCAACAGCTTTGTAATCATTTACATAGTTTTTTCATTGTCTATCTCTAGAATTGTATGCTTTATGAGGCAGAGACCAAGTCTTTTTTTTTAAATCTGAATTATTTCTAGCATCAAAGTCTAGTGTATAGTACTAATACTCAAGAGATATTTATAAATGAATTTATATTAAATTATTATAAATATTCATTATAAATCAATAAACATGAATTTCTATATTTATAAATGAATGAATGAACCAATGATAAAACCAGGCTTAAAACCCAGATCTCTGGACTCTTAAGTTATTCCCACATACAGTGCCAGGTACATACCCATTTGTGCATAAGAAAATTTTCAAAGCAGAATAAAAGACATCACTAAAGTAAACATAGACCATGTACTATAATCCCCCATGTCATTTTAGATGAAATTGTGGCTGAACTAATTTGGAGACCTGTTTATAGAAAATCCTGGCTTACTTATTTGAAATTAATCATGCTAAAAATACAAGTCTTAGTGGATTGGCAGGACATTGCCGTGGACAGCTCCTGGTACAAAGCCACAGCATTCTAGCAGATTCTGTTGCAGTGTCTTAATGCAGAGAAAGCTGGATCATGCAGCCTTCCAGAGGCATGAGCTAAAGGAGGTTGCAGAGCTAAGGAACCGAAAGGGTCAGAAATCTCTACTGAGGAACAAGAGAGCCAGCATCTAAAATCAGAGGGAACAGCGGGAGCTCCCATTCTTCCTACAGAGAGTCACCTGCTCTGGGCCCTTTTCACCTGCCCCTGCCTGGGAGACCAAAAACAGTATGTTTTCATCCTCCAGCTAAAGCAGACTTGATCTACTTCAGAATCGGTTACAAGGCATCAATCCTTCACCAAAAGCCGGGCTTCAATTTTATCTCTATCTTTAGGTTATATTAACTTCAAAAATGGTTCTCAGAGTGCTGCAGAAACATGCTGCACACACACACACACACACACACACACACACACACACACACAGGCAAAAAGCCATGAGTGTTAATATACCTACTATTCGGCTCAAATCACATCCACACTTTGCAGTACCATCCTAGTATAGAACTTCCATTTGAGATTCCTTCCCTTCCCCTTCCCAACAACCCTTCTGTTTTAGGAAAAGAAGCCGGTGGGGGAACCAAGAGTTCAGACTGCAAAGCTGAGGATAGTGCTGACACTCCTGCCCTAGAAGACTCCTTGTCATCCCCCAGTGACAGTCAGCAGCACTCCTGGCAGGTTTCCACGGACATCGAGAACACAGAGAGGTGAGTGGGAAGCGACCGTGAAAGCCTCCTCAGGGTTTTCTTTCCTCCAGGGAGTGTTTTGAGGGCCATGACCAAAACGTCCAGGTTTTTCTACTTCAGGCCAAGAAGAAACAGCGCTCCTTGGTCTGTTGAGAAAACACAGGGCTGAAAGAGACCAAGGAAGCTGCCTAACCCACAGATAAAGGCTGGGGTTTGAGGAAACCATTTTAATCCTGCCAGGGACACGGATCCCTAGGCTGAGCTCGTGCCCCTCCTGCACATGTGAGACTCCAGGGGAAAGGAAAGGCATAGGCTTCCGGGGAAGGGAAGCGCAGTTCAGCCCCTGGGCTGCTCCCCAGGGTGCCATTTGTGTGAGGGGAAAGAAGCTCAAATCCTGCAAAGATGCTTCGAGTAGACTTGGATTTCAAGTAGAGAACCGGGGTGGGAGGTTCCCAGAACTCTGCGGCCGCTTTCTCTCCCAGAGTGTCGCTGGCGGTCCCCTAGTGGTCAGAGTGAGGCGGTGCATTATTTTACGCAGTAGCTTCCCTCTGGGGAAGAAGATACTCTGGGGCCATTCTATTTCTTTTTTCAGAATTTGTGTTTGTTTGTTTATTTTTATGGCCGCTCAACCTGCCCTGAGGGTAGGGCTGCCGCAGCATGTGATGCCGGGGATCGAACCGCGGTCCCTGAAGCCGCCCAAGCTTTCCTAAACCGGCGCTAAATTTAGACCACTGAGCCATCCTGCCGGGCCTGAGGGGCAATTCTATTTCACTTGGGAAAAGAAGGGCATAATAATTTCTAACCCGTACTAGGTCCCACCTAAATGCTAGAAATGCCTTTCTGCGAGGTAGGAGAATGAGGTTTTCCTCTGATATCCGTACCCTTTGCTACCTATGTCCCCAGCGAAGTCCCAAAGTTGCTGAATGAATACTGGGCGAGTCCACCGTGTCCTTTGTCTGAGAGGTTGAGTCACACACAAAATGATAAACGTTTCACTCTTTATTTTTAGAAATGTAACACCCAGGGGCACTTACTGCCATTGTGGCTCTACTTTCAGATTGTGATATAATTCTAAAGCTAATTACTGAATTTCTGTGTTTATAGAAAATTGGAGCATGTGCTAATTACGTGCTATTAATAAAACTTCGATTTTATAAGCTCGAATATCCAAGAATTCAAACAATAAAGCTGTTTGGTTCAGTTAGATAGAATTCTGGACAAATCGGGAAGGAGTGGTTTATCTTAGTTTATAAAATAGAAAATTCCCAGTGCAGGAGAGGAGGTCTACCTGCCAGAGTGCCTCAATGAAGGCACAACTGATCAGAAAGCTGTTCTCCTCCTCGGTCCTCTCGCACAGGAGCTGTAGCCTCGGCTCTTGAACTTTGAGAAGGCGAGACGTGGATGCAGAAAGCCTCGGGTAGGACAGACACAGAGGCATGGTGTTTGTGGTCAGCCTGAAGCTCAGATTCCAGCCAAATATGGGAGGGAGTGGGAGAAGCAGGAACAGGACCCAGGGTCTTCGTGGCTCATCCCTGGAATCAGTGCGTCTCAAGCCCAGTTGTGCGTTTATCTCTATCTCATCACGAGGGCTTTTGAAAAACACCAATGTCTGGGCGCCCATCAAAAGCCACTTGAGTGTAGGTCTCTCCCCAAGGCAGTGGCACGGACAATCTTCAGGTGACAATTGCTGCTGTCTGGGAAGCCTGTGCCACAATCTCAGTTGCACATTCCTGATTCTTTTCTATCTTCCCTGCTCGGATCTCACACGGAAGCCAAATGGACCTGGTGTACTTGATGGGGTGGGATGGGGGTTGCTCCCCCGCGCCCACAGTATCTGACCTCGTGGAGAAAGCATTCCTACTGTTCTGACAGCCACAATTCTACAGCCTCCACGCTCTTTCCCTTCCTTTCCCAATCACCAGTTCCTGACCCCTGAGTGCCTTTTGACCTCGTAGCCCGTACTCTTGAGGAGGCGTCTTTGGCCTCCCTAAAGACAGTGGCCCTGAAACCGTGTTCAAAAAACAGTTGTATTTTATGAAATGGACTGAACGATTCTCTACTTAAAAATGAAATGTCACCTCTCTTTCTTTAAATGTCAGAAGAAAAAATAAATGAGTGGGTAGAAATTTTTTCACCTTCTGAATTTTTCCCTTCAAGTTTCTTAAACTATGGGGCCTGTAACTGTTTGTCCCTTCTGGAATTGATTAAAAATGTATCTGGGGTTTGCACCAATTTTTTTTTTTTTTTTTTTTTTTTTTTTTTTTTTTTTTTTTTTTTTTTTTTTTCTGTTTTTGGAAGAAATCTATCGATGTGTCTTGGGTCTTCGTTATCTTCATTGCACTTCACAGTCCTGGGATTTTCTGACCATGTGTCCTATGACATAAAGGAGGAGGCTGTCCATGTGCAGTGGTGTACTCTCCCCTGCCACAGGCTGAGGCCTCCGGAAGCCAGCAAAGACCGACCAGTCCCCTGGGGTCTCCTTTCCCCTCCCTCGTCCCCCACCCTTGTCCCTACCTCTCCCTCTTCCTCCCCCTCCCCCTTCCCCTCTCCCTCCCCCTCTTCTTTTCCCTCTCCCTCTCTTGAAGGAAGCTGTTTTTTTTGTTTTTTGGGGGTTTTTTTTAAGAATTTTTAATTTTTTTTTTTTCTTGTTTCAGAACCTTTGTTTGTTTATTTACTCACTTTTATGGCTGGCTCAGCCCACCGCGAGGGCAGGGCTGGCACAGCATGTGGTGCCAGGGATCGAACCGCAGTCCCTGAAGCCGCCCAAGCTTTCCCAAGCAGGCATTTTAGACCACTGAGCCATCCCACCAGGCCCCGGAAGCTGTTTTCTAGAAGCTAAAAATTTATCACTTTCCCATCATTCAATTTGTTCAGTGCTGACACAAATATTTAACCTGTGTGCTACACCAAATTCCAGTTGTAAGGAGAGACTTAAAGCAAGCAGGTGGAAGTGAGGGACCCACACAGCCACCAGGGCCTCTGACCACAGCCTGGGCAGCGCTAGCCTCCAGCTTTCAGCACACTCCCCCTGCCCATGTCAGTCCTGCATTCCTGGGCTCTCCCTGGAAGTCTGAAGTAGCCTTCCATCCCAGCCAGTCTGGTCAGGGGTCAGGCCCTGGTGGAGGGGTTTGCCACCGTCTTTCTCCTTCCTCCCAGGGCCAACCCAGCTCTGACTTCTTCCTCATAAAATCAAAATAAATTGACTATTCACGGTGGAAGTGAGAGCTAGTACAGCTAGGAACAAGTCTCCTCTTGCCCTTCAGCTGTTTCATAGCCCAGGCTCTGAGATTTCATTTCGAGAGTTCACAGCTGATTGTTCTTTGTTTTTATCAATTTTACAGAGATATGCGTGAAATGAAAAACCTTTTAAGCAAACTCAGGGAAACTATGCCTTTACCACTGAAAAATCAAGGTGAGTCTTGTCATGTCTCTTTGAGGCAGAGGATGTTCTTTTTACATGATAAATATGGGGCTTGTTTTTGGAGAAATTAAAGCAAGTGTTTTCTACTTCATAGGAGTAGAAGGCATTGAACAGGTATGTCTTTCTTTGAAGACATAATAATGAGACCTGTGCCTCTCAGGTACTCTGAAGGGAGCCAGAAAACCCTTTGACCCGGAAGCAGATTCTCCTTCCCCACGACCCCAGACTAAGGTCTGTCACATGCTATGGAAAGCACTTCATCAGGTGTGGTCACGCAGAAGGACTAAAGACTTGGCCCATGACTTTAAGAGATTTACAGCCTAGTAGAGGAATTTAGGAATACACCCAAAGGAAGATCACTGCCTTCCACATGTATAATTACCTAAAATGTAATAGTAATAATTAACATATATTGGGAGCCTATAGTGTGTACTACTGTATTATCTTAATTCTTTGTTTTGTTTTATTTAATTCCAATAACAACTCTGAAGGAAATGCTATTGCTATTTCCCAGTTTACAGAACACTCAGACAGAGAGGTTTAGTAACCTAGCCAAAATCACACAGACAATAAGTAGAAAACCTAGAACCAGACTCAGGCCACCCAAGGAGTAGCCAGCCTAACACAGAAACAGGAGTTGCAGCAGAATGAGGGAACCCCTCTCCACACTTGTCAATGATTACATCCCCAGTAGCTAGAGCCTGGGACACGGTCATATAACACCTGACCAGCACAAACAATAACTCTTTGTTAAATCTTCACCTAGCCTTGCAGCCAGAAGACTAAAATGGATGCACAAAACAAACAATAAGCTCTGTCTTTAGACACAGGTAGCTAGAGCAGCCCCCACCCCCCCCACCCCCCGGGGAAGCATCAGCCTCAGGAAGCAGTCCGGAGAAGATCTTTTTAGAAGTGAGAAAGAAACTCTTCTCATTTCTACAGAGCAGAGCAGAACAAGACAGGGAGCTGCTAGCCTGGGAGTGTGGAGAAGGGGAAGAGGAGAGCTTGGCAGGAGAGTTGAAGCGCCTCCTGCCTCAGGGAAAAGCTGAGCAGAAGGTGGAGAGGTGGTAGTGAGAACTCCAAGCAGAGAAGCTGAGGAGCTGTGTGGCTTGAAGGACATGGGGCGGGGGTCAGGCAAAGAGGCAGGGAACGTGGTACACTGAGAGATCCAAGGACCCTAGAAGGGCATGGCCTCTAAGGCCTCCTGGCTTGAGCCATAGGTGGAGTGCTTCGTAATGTTCAAAGAAAACAGACAACCAGTTGTAGTAATAAGAGACGACCCCATTCTCAGTACAGAAGACTGTGACTAGAAATGAGTGTGGTAGGGCTAGGGAGACAGTTCACCACGATATGCACCTGCCTGGCAAGCACAGGTCCTGACTTAATCCCCAGTACTGCAAGAAATAAAAACAAAAGTAAAACTTCCCTCATCCCTAAAAAGAAAACGATGTTTTTACATATTACAGAGAGTTGCTGTTAGGATTAAATGAAGCAGTGGTCCTATGTCTGCCACCAATCTTACCAAGAAAAAGTTCCTGACAGTATGATATCTTGCATGTATCTCTGTTGCTACTATGATCAGTAATATTGTTTATTAGCTGATTCCCCAGCTTTGCTCAGGGAAACCCCAAGTCCCTATAGAGTAGAATAGCCCCGCTACTCCCCACCCCAAGGAGACTGAGTCCTGGGTCCATGTAAGGCCTGTCCTGAGCTTGCAGTTCACAAAACTGACTCCTGGGACTTCAGGCTTGGGAATCTTCTGTGTCTGAAGATTCTCCGGTGCCTTGGTGCGTCACCCAGACGAGCTGAACCTCCAATTCCACTGCCCAGAAGGAAGACTTCCCAGGGTCCTGCAGCCTAAATTTCACAGATACTATAAAACCTACCTTTAAATCACACCTTCTTAAATATTCCCTCCACATCAAGTAGTAATTCATCCAGTAGCATTTCAACAGCACTGTGATGGAAAAAAATCAGAAATTTCATCTCACTTAGGTCCTTTATACAACCATAAAATGTATAATATATATATATATATATATATATATATATATATATATATTACTTAACTTCATATTACCTTAGTACACAAAATGCAATTAGAATTTTAAAGGATCTTTAAAATATGAGTCACAATAGATATTGATACTGTGAAGGAAAGTGTACGTGAAAAGAGAACAGTCGCCCAGATAAATGACACCATGTCGCAAGCCCTCTATGTCCTTAGAGAACAAGGAACAAGCTAGGAGACACAAGGACTTATTCTGAAGGAAGTGGTACCATATGATTTTAATAATAATTAAATAATAAAAATAAAGTAGGAAATTCAAATTTCTTTGTGTCAAGAGGCGGAACCGCCAAACATGTAGAGATCCTCTGTGTTCTATGCTTAAGGTATGCCCCAGTGTACTCATTGTGAACCGAGCAATGGAGCGGAGAGGGAACAGGACTGGGGAGAACCAGAAACAGCAGTCCAGGAGTCTTGGGGACCCTCTGGGAGCATACTTTGACAGATGCACATGCACCTGTCGTCTGTTAATGAACAAATCATCTGGGGCTGGGGAGATAGCTCTGTGGCACAAGTGCCTGCATTGCAAGTGTGAAGTTGTGAGTTCAAACCCCGGTCCTGCAAAAAAAAAAAAAAGATACAGTAACAAATCATCAAGATTCTTCTCCTGAACTGCGTAGGACAGGATTGGCCACAGAGGCTCCTCCACTCGGGTGCTTCACTTATTGCACTGCCCTGAGTAATGGGCAGGAAATGGTGTAGGGCAAGTGGTGGAGAAACTATTCTAGTTCTTTTTTGTGGAATGTTATTATCAAAACACAATTTTCACTAGTTGAAAGCCATTACAAAAAGCCATCTGTTCCCTTTCTGGCTTTTTCATTCCCTTTCTCTTTATTGCATTTATATGAGGGTTTGGAACAGAGAGGAGGTGTGGGGGAGAGACGCCACCCCGGCCCTGGTGTTTCCTGCCTTGAGCCCTGGTTGTGCGTATATCTGCCAGTCTAGACTCCACTCTGCTCCAGCTCCACCTTAGTTGTTACTCACAAGCTGTTCTGCACTGATTTCAGCATTTAAGGATTTCACCATATATTTCCCCTTTCCTACACAGTAACGTTTAATAAAAATTTACTTGAGCTTGACTTTCAGTGGAGGAAAAGGAGGGCAGCCCAGGGCCAGAATGTAAATGGTTAGTCCTGGGACCTTTGTCTTAGAGGAGGCTTTATATACCAACGCATTCCACAGCAGTCATTGAGTCAGGATTTCAGGAAAGGTGGAAACTGTCTTTCAGGCTTCCTTCCAGGGTAAGACTGGAGACAAAGAGGAACACAGAAGAAGAGCAGGCCATCCTTGTCCTGCTGCAGTCCCTAGCAGGATCTGGGCACCGTGCAGGTCTCCTGGCTCCTGGCCCACTGCTCTTTCCCCTGATGCCATGCTCCCTCCTATCCTAGATTCTGGGTCATTGGCAGTGCTGTAGAGAGCTTCATTAATTATGATCGTCTGGCTGTGTCAAATGAATTACCACCGGAACCACCTGTGGAGAGCCTGCAAGGTTACTGACAGAGGCTAAAAGGAGATTAAGAAAGTGAAGGACCAGCATCTTCTAGATGCATGCTGTCAGGAAACAAAACAAATTGGCAGAAATAAATTAAGCCTGAAAGACAGTTTCACCTTTCCTGAAATCCTGACTCAATGACTGCTGTGGAATGTGTTGGTATATTCAGTCTTGCACGGAATTTGGTTGTTCAGACCACACCTTAGCTCAGTATGGAAGTGGGTAAAAGTCAGAAATTGGGTCTGTTCTAGGATGGATGCCCTCCTAGGGACAGTACTGTTCCGGGCTAACTTGGGTCTAGCAAGACCTGTCCCAGACTTGCACCCCATCTGCTCCATCTGGACTCCATATTCGGAACCAATCTGGCCGCTCAGGCAGAAAAGTCCTTGGACACTTGGCTAAGGATCACTGGGAGTGAGGCTACCTTCTATCCTAGAGATGGTCCTTTAATTCCTGTCCCCACTGCCTCATATGAAGATGTTCTCTACTTCCAGTTGGTATCTGAAGGTCACTCTGGGCAGTTTCACCAGTAGCAGTGCAAAATTAGCCTCTGCCCAGAACTTAGTATGATATATGCAACCCCCGCCCCATCTAATCCACATGTCACATTCAGATGCATTACTCTGGTCATCCTGTGTCCAGACTCACAAATATTAAATGTCTGCTCATCATCTAATAGCAGGAAAACAGACCACCATCCCCCGCATCCATGGCCCCATCATCGTCCAACATGTAAGAGTCCCCTGTTATGTGCTAAGTTCTGTGCCAGGTGCTAAGAAGTCTCTTCTCCTGGAAGCTGTCCCTTTTGCCAGGGAAAAATCAGGCGAGCATCTCCTGAGAAGCTTTTCCAAATCCTCACAGAGGTTATGATGAGCCTTCTGCGAGGGCAAGTAAATTCTGAAAATCACACACACACACACACACACACACACACACACACACACACACTTGAAAAGACAAAGAAAGTAGCATTTAGAACATAACTCCATAACAGTGAGACTTCAGGTGATGATTACATACTCCATTGTCACCTAACCCAGATTTGAGTTGAAAACGGAAGATTTTTCGAGCTTGCTCTTTGAAAGTTTTTGAGCTAACAGTTTTTAGAATGAGTAGGAGTTACCAAAAAAAGAAGAAAAAGATGAAAAAAGATAGCCTAGACAGAAGACTCTGGATGTGAGCAGGTACATGGGGAGATGAAAGAGAAGGGCATTTTTATCAACCACAGTCCCTGGTAGTTGGGAAAGTGCTTAGATGGAGACTGATGACCGAGGTGAGAAAGGTAGGCATGCTACACATTTACAGTCAAATGAAGATGGTTGGATTTTATCTTGGAGCTGATGGAAAAACAGTTAGGAGGCAGGTGCAGTATCCAGGTAAAAATGCCTAAGATCTCACCTACGCTTGGAGACTGAAGAGGCAAAGGCAAATCGCCAGATGTTTGCATCAAGAAAAAGGGAGAGACCTGGGCATGGTGGCGCATACCTGTAATGCCAGCACTCAGGAGGCTGAAGCAGGAGGATTGTGCAAGTTCAAGACCAGCCTGGGTTACGAAAGCAAAAGCAGAGCGAAAATGCCTAACAGCACACGGTAGTTAAAGTAGATAAGAAATGAAATTGTTTAAGTCCAGCCAGGTAGCTCAGCAGATTAAAGTGCCTGCTTAGGCAGAGCACAGCAACTAGAATTCAATCCACCATGTTCCATACTGGCCCTGTCCCTGGGACGCACTGAGACAGTGATTGAGATCAGGTGTAGTGGTGTGTGCCTATAATCCCAGCACTTGGGAAGATAAAATCAGGAAAATCACTATGACTCTGAGCTAAGTAGTGAGACCTTGTAGAGTGTGTATACCCTGTCCTAAATACAGAGAGAGAGAGACAGACAGAGACAGAGACAGACAGAGAGACAGACGCAGACAGACACACACAGACAGACCCACACAGACAGACAGACAGACAGACAGACAGACAGACAGACAGACAGACAGACAGAAAAAGAAAGGAAAGGAAAGGAAAGGATTGTCCAGAGGGTTTAGCAGCAAAGTACTCCTTGGCACTGTTGGCTTAGACCACTGGAATTTGGGGCGCAGATGCCTGGTTAAGGAAGGTTGGAAGTGAGAGGTGGATGAGAAAGAGCTGGGCCTCTGAGTGTGCATGTGTGACGATTTTCATAAAGAATTGTTTGCCAAGTGGTGAGAAGACAGGAGTGGATGCAGTCATGTGCTAAGGGCTGTAGCAATTGCTTATGGAAGGGGTGGCAACAGGAAAGAATGCAGACGCAGGAAGCAGCTGGTAAAGATTCTTCAGGGAAGTTTGTGCTCATGGTGAAGAGCAGATTACCTTGCCGAGGGAGGGCAGGCTCTCCTTCAAAGGAGGAATGAGATGTGGAAAAGCAGGGAGGCAAGGAGAGTGTGCACATATGTAGGATTTCCTAAGTGGTTACTTTGAATTGTTCCCTCCTTCCAAAGCCCCTCACTCCAGCCAGACTAGACTCTTAAGTTGGACCCAACTTAAGCTGCCTTTGGTCACCTCCCTGTTTGTTCACACTGCCCCCTTAACCAGAACGTCCGTCCCCTTCAACAGCATCCAAGTTCTCCCCGTTTCCTGTAGCCCAGAATGGTAACCAAGGCCTCGATGGATCTTCCACAAACGTTTTTTTCTCTAAATGGGAGAAAATCTCGCTTTATTCCTGTTCCTTGGGAATTCTCATAGCACTGCATTTCTGTCCCTCTAATAGCATTTTTAATGAAGATTCATGGTTACTTGTGGAAAGATCCTTGCAGTCTTTGCAATTTGCTATTTAGGAACCATCTTGGTATCACCCTCAGTACCCACCAAAAGGCCTTGATCTTACTGGGTCTTCAATTAGTGTAATTCAGGACTGACCGCACCAGTCCTGCAGGACTGATTTTGTAGGGAATTTGTAGGGGATGCTGGTCCTCTGGCATCTGTTCATCTGGAAACTCTGGAGTTGAGGCCAACAATCTATGCCTTAAGGAGGCTTCAAATGATGCTGAAGCCGCCAATGTTGGAGAACTACTGAGTTCAATTAAATTATCATTTTCATTTTTCTGAATAGAAATTTGTAACTATTATTTCATTATAAGCATTTCTCTTAATTATGTCTAAAAGCATGGCTTTAAACTCAGCATATTATTTGAAACCTCCACTGAGTGTGGTGACACATACCTGCTTCCAGCACTCTGGAAGCTGAGACAGGAGGATTGCTGAGCGTTCAAGACCAACCTGGCCTACATAAGCAAGTTCAAGGTCAGCCTAAACTGTACAGTGAAGCCTTGAAGAGCACCAAAAGGAAAGAAGGCAGGAAGCAGGGAGAGCAGGAGAGAGGGAGGGAGGGAAGGGGAGAGAAAGAGAGACCTCATTTTCAGGTTCCTCTTTTTTCTCAACATATCATCTACATAAGAAATCATTTATCAGAAAAATAAATTTAGACAACAGAGAAATGACATCAGTGTACCTTAGGAGATTCCAATGCTCCAGTTTTAGTAGACCCCAAGACTTAAACATCAAATGAGTTAGGTCTATGCTTACTGATAGCTGAGTTGTCTATTATCTCTTTGCTTTAGCTTTCTCTTATATGTTCCTTCTCTCCTTCCCCTTTGCCTTTTTTTTTTTTTTTTTCTGTACTGGGGATTGAACTCAGGACCTTGCATTTGCCAGGCAAGGGTTTATTCTATTGAGCTATTTCCCAAGCCCCAACCCTTTGCCATTTTTTATTTTCACAGTTATAGCTATCCTTAATTACATTTATTCTGAGATTGTAGATCTTGGATAAAAGATGCTATAAAAATTTTGATCAATGAGCTACCTCCAAACAAGCATTCACAGTAAAATACCAAAGATTAGCCAACAGGTTCAAGCAGTTTAGCACAGAATATTTAGGACAAATGGGGAGGTGTTCGGTTTTGCCCACATTCCTTACACAGCACTTCAGAGACAAGATTTCAAACCATGTGGAGACATCTTTACTGGGAGTTCAATTCAACTCGTTTCAGACGTCCTTGCCATTTGGCAAATTTCTGTGTCTACTGCAAATATCATCCTCCTATGGTGTGGAAAACTGCTCTGAATTTTTCCCAGGAATTTTGGAGCTTCCGTGTCTCCTTGGCCCTAGGTGATAATCAGACAAGCTCTGGGCTGGGCAAAGGTATCACAGATGCTCTACAAAACTGCCCCCAAACTAGCACTCACCTTTAGTAGGTGCCTGCCTTTCACTTAGTGGCTGAAGGATTTCCCACCAGTCCTAACACTCTGGTCCACTTTTGAGTGGGCCATTAGTGTGTGTATTCAGGAGACAAAGAGAGAGACAGAGAGAGAGAGAGACATATATATATATATATATATATATATATATATATATATATATAGAGAGAGAGAGAGAGAGAGAGAGAGAGAGAGAGAGAGAGAGATTTCAGTACCATAAAAGGCAATACTATTGAAGCGCCTTTTGATTCACTGTACTGAATAAACAGATGCAAAATGTAGTTCTTATGAAAAATATCAGAATCACTGTACATAGTACCTTTCTGTTTTTAATGCATTTTCAAGAAAGAGAATGAGACTACACATACAACTAAAGCCTTCACACTATACTTTTCTTCATAAATACAATGGTAGCATAGATTTCTTTTTCTCATGTAGTAGACATAATGCACCTCACGATTGTATTTTACTACATATGATGACCAGGGAAGTCCCACCTCCAATATGTTTTATTTATGGGGAAAGGGAAGCAGGTAAGGAAATTTAGAAAGTAGATCTTCCAAGTCTTAAAAAAATAGAAATGAAAATATCCTCCCTCCCTACAGACACATGCCCAGCTCTGATGACACTGTTAAGGAAAGCACTGAATTACAACCACACTTAAGTTACAGCAAATATAGTCAATATTCAAAAGGAGGTTAAAAGGTAAAATTTTTTACCCTTCAGAAAATGATATATACTTGCCATATCCAGTTACATTAAATTTATTGGATGATTAAAATAAATCATAGATATGAGGAAAAAGTGAAGTATGACTTAGTTTTTGTTCCAAATATACCATGATTCATCACTGAGAGACCCTCCTGACAGAAAAGGTTCATGTATAGTATCTGACATTTTTTTCAGTGTCTTAATTCTTTGGGGACAAGGTAACTATAAAAGAAAGATGTCCTAATTTTAGCTCTGAAAATGTTAATGCCCAGATTATTTTCCACTGTGGAAAGGATAGAAATAGACCTGCTTTTCTCCATGGTAACAGAATTTGAGTTGTGAGAGTGAATTTTAATCTGTGGAGACTGAAGATTGGCCTGTGTTTGGGTCATTTGAAATGCACAGCGAGGGCTCCCATTTTCTCCTCTGATACAGACTTACATATCAAGCTCCTCTTAGATAAATAAGAGTGCATCTTTCCAGGGACTACTGTCAAGTTCAGTGGATAATACTCATTTACAGATAAATGTGAAGCTGGGGATACGGCTCAACAGCAAAAGTGCCTGCCTGGCAAGTGCAAGGTCCTGAGTTTGATTCACAGAAAGAAAAAAAAAAGAAAAAAGAAAGAAAGAAAGGGGGCCCAGAAGGATGGCTCAGTGGTCTAAAGTGCCTGCTTAGGAAAGCTTAGGCAGCTGTAGGGACCACAGTTTGATCCGAGGTACCACATGCTGCACCAGCCCTGCCCTCAGGGCAGGCTGAGCCGGCCATAAAAATAAACAAACAAACAGAAGTTCTGAAACAAGAAAAAATAAAATAAAATAAAATAAATTTTAAAAAAAAAAGAAAGAAAGAAGAAAAGAGAGAGAAGAGAAGAGGAAAAAAAAAAAAGAAAATAAAAACTTTCAAATAAATATAACATGTGAAAGACTTTAGGGACAGAGAGGAAATTGCCAGGATTTGGATAACATTTATGTGGCAATGGCAAGCAGAGACATTGAAACAACACCCAGGATTTGGAGGTAGATTTATTTAATGTTGTATGGGCACTGACTAGGAATCAATCAGTTGTTCCTCAAAATGTCAGGCCCTGAACGCTCAAGAAGGGAGGTTTCCATGAGGCTGCAAGCAAGAAGCAGAGTACTTAGCTGTCTCTGGTTGCTTCTTACCACAGCATCACAGCATCACAGTGACCAGCCATTCCTAGGAGCCAGCAGTAACAGGAATTGTAACAGGAACTACTATATGGGCAACTAACAAGCTGGCTGGGGGGCATTTTCTGTTACAATGTAAGAGGACCAGAAAGTTAGGACATATGTTTGTTCTTTACAGTATCTTAAACATCTAAACATCTAGATTCAGTAATGAAGAAAAACAAACTGTGTAGAAGAAATTTGTTCTACTTGTAAGAATCCTTTTTAGGTCCTCATTTTGATCTGAGAAGTCAGTATTTGTAATCCCAAATCACGTCATTGGAATCTCACCAAGGTAATTCCAACCTACCACTTCCCATGCAGCCCATGGCAAAAGTAAAGACACTAAAACATATTTATAACTACAGGGGAGTCAAGGGGCTCTAAGTCCAGACATAAAAATGATTCTCTGGAACTAACAGAATGATCCAAGGCCCCACCCAGCTTTATTCAGTGGAGGAGTGGCTTGAGGAGGAATGACTGAGAATTGTGGGAGGGAGTGAATACTGTGAGCTGAGCTAGGTGAGGGTCCTATATTTACATCTGCCACCTGCAGAGGATATGCAGAGAGAGTAATCTGCATAAGGCTATTCACATAGTATCTAATGTTTTGGGTAGTCTGGTGCTTCAGCTTTGATGTCATCTTTCAAGTCCCAGGAAGTCATAGCCTGTCTGGAGGCTCCTTCCCAGCTGGCAGCACAGAGCATTGGCTCTTTGACCTGTCACGACCCAGCTCACATTAAGGAGCAGCAGGTATAGGTTACCAGGGAGACATGTATAGCACCTTCAAAGACTATCACCAACACCTCAGCTTGACCAATATACATTGCTTAAGGCCAACTGAGAGGATAAACAAAAGTCCTAGCCAGTTCTTACATATCAATACAAGGAAATAGGGCCAGACTCAGTCAAAATGGAGACAGTTGCTCTTCCTTCAAGGAGAGCTGGTCAGGTGGTCCTCCACACTACTGAGGTGAGGTACTTCCTCTGCTCCTCCATCTCTTAACTACTAATTCTGTGCCCTTTGCTAAGGCTCTGTCTCATTTAAGATTAGTTTAGAAAAAGAGAGCATCTCTTACTATAGCCTCGGAAGGGTCCCTATCAGTCACCAGTACCCATCAGCCATTTTGGCTCAGTGAGGTCATGTACTAGCACCTTCCTCACAAGGTAACTTCTAGGCTATTTCCTTATACATAGTTCTTCTCCAGCCCCGAGAGCCTCACCAGCCAGGTCTACTCCAACAAAATCTTTCTTCCCTTCCTCTCTTTTCTACTACACTACATTTTGTAAATCCAACCCATTAAACTAGATTTAGTTTACTGCTTTATCTCTTCCTTTACTTGTTATGCTAAAACAAAATATCCCAAACCATGAGGTGGGGACATACCTCAGCTGGCAAAAAGTGCTTGCCTGACAAGTGCAAGGTATTGAGTTTGATCCCCACTATGACAAATAAAATAAAAACCAAACCAAACTTTATGAATTCAGTAGCTATCATCTGTCTCAGAATAGTTTTATGTACAAAAATCTACAGAAAATGTTAGGGGAAGACTGAGCAGAGAATAGTAGTAAATTGGAGTCATAAAGGAGGTCAATGGAGCCAAAGTAATGGTTCTATGTAAAGTGAAATAGTTAACGGTAACTATATTAACTGAAGGCTTCCTCCCAGTTAATAAAATAAACTGAATATTTCTTCCATGTTAGGCACTCAGTAATCCACTCGAGCCAAATATTTTTCATGGATTATGTCATTTCATCCTCCCCCAAGGTGAGTAGCTTCAATCATAAAATTCACAATGAGAAAACTGAAGCCCAGTGAACTTGAAATCTATGTTCCAAGTTGCAGAATAGCAGAGGTGAGCTTAGAAATCAAGGCAACTTTACTCCCAAGTATGGAATCCATCTAATAAAATACCTCCTTCCCCTGTTTGAAAAAACTGCCTCTAAGCAGCTTCAGTTTGATTCTAAGCAGTGATTCTCAACCCTGAGCTGTTCTATCCTTTGTCCAGGGTTTTTGGCCATAACTGGGAACACTTCCTGTTGTCCCACCTGATTGAGGCATACTCCTGGCATCCTAATAAGCAGAAGGAGACTGCTACACAAGCAGCTAGGTCTAGGATAGCCTCCCGCTGTAAAGAATTATTCCACCGAAAAGATCGAGTAACTCAGCATTGTAGCTACACCTGTAAGCCTAGTCCTCTGGAGGGTGAGCCAGAAGGATCACAAATGTGAGTCAGGCCTGGGAAATTTAGCAAGATCCCGTCATGCACACACCAAAAAAGGAAACTAAAAACAAATGATACTGGGCTGGTGAGACGTCTCAGCGGTCTAAAGTGTCCGCTTAGGCAAGCTTAGGCAACTGCAGGGACTGTGGTTTGATCCCGGGCACCACATGCTGCACCAGCACCACCCCCAGGGCAGGCTGAGCCAGCCATTATAGACTAGATATGTGGCCCAGTGTAAAAGTCCTGTGTTCATTCTCTAGCACTATAAAAATGTCAGCAATACTGAGGCTGTGAAAGATGAGGCCAAAGAATGGTGGATTTTTAAAGCCACTTCTTCAAAAAGTGGCTTGCTTTATCTGTCCCTCACTTTTCTGTCCACTCTTTCTCCTCACAGATGACAGCAGCCTTCTGAATCTAACTCCCTACCCCATGGTTAGAAGACGGAAGAGAAGATTCTTCGGGCTGTGTTGTCTCGTCTCAAGCTAGGTGATTCTCCAGGAAACTCAACACTGGGAACACCTGAAAAAAAAAAAAAACAAACACAAAACCTGAGGACCTCCAGACAGCTGAACCACACAGTGAATGGTTTTTCTATGCTTCCTTGTTATTTTTACCCATCTCTCCCTGCCCTTTCGATGATTTTACACTTGAAAACACCTGCCATCAAGGAAAAAAAAAAAAAACAGATTTAAAAAGCAGGCTGTTTTTTAAAGGCTTTTTAAAGTTGACATTGTTCATGTTTGCCCCAAACCATGCCATGACAGATGCAAGACTTATGATTTTTAAATTATTTAAAGATTTTAAATGTATCATAGAGAACAATTATTTATCACATAACAGTATATCCATAGCTTGTGGTGATTTATGTTAATAGCTGATCATGTATGAAAGAAGTCCTTAAACAGAAATCTACTTAAAACTATAAAATGGTGTTGAAAAAGCCAATCTATTAATACCATCAAAAATAATATAACATACACCACCTCAGCTATTACGTTATCTGCACTCATTTACTTTTAGTCTTCCGTTCTGTCAGAATCTAAACCTTCACTATAAAAAAATTATTAATTTGTAATGCAACAAAAATCATAGAGAATTTTAAAAAATGTAAATACACAATAATGCTAATATCTTCATATGCTTATGGGCAACTAATTTCCCTTTGATCCAAAGGTGTCTTTTTCAGCTTCTTGGAGAATGAAGTTACCCAGTTAGGAAATGGGGTAGTAGCATATACAATTACCCTCCAATGTAAAATTGAATAGTATCACATTTTGTTCTAACTAAAATCTGGAGCATGGTGTCTGCACATCAGCATAGTGTTAACTTATAGGGCATGCTGGAATTAGCTCAGATCGTAAAAATATTAACATTTTTACATTATTAATTTTTTTTTTTTTAGTGAAGCTACGCTTGTCTCAGTTTAGATGACTATGCAGATATGACTTTTCCAACGTGTACTTGGTGTCTTGTCTTATGCTTAGAACACGGAGAGCAGGACACATTAAGCAATACTACATTTTAGAAAGGAAGCCACAGGCTTTGTCTTTCTGCTCACAGCTTTGTTGCAGTCTTCCTCCACTAAACTTGTAACATGGCTCACGTCTTCTTACATTCCCTCCTTCTATCCATTGACTCCCTTCCCACACAGAATTTCCCATGGTGGGAAAGGTCAAGTCTTTCCATTTCTTTTCTCCTTTCTATGGCTTGACAAATCAGGGCAGACAGGAGGCACCAGCATCTTGCACAGTAGAAGTAGGAGCTAGAAGACTACGTGTGGTTTATATAAGACCCGTTTTCCCATCCCAGCCCTGCACAGGCATTTATATATACACTAATATCTTGACCTAAAAATTAAATATATAAATGCTTTTAGCTTAAAGAGAAAATAAACAACTATCATATTAGGTTGAATTATATGAAATTGCTGACATTTGACTGTTTTGCTGTATAAAAATGGCAGTTTCAGATAATTCCCCCTAGTAGCAGAGGTGAAAGAGAAAGAAAAGATTAGAAGACATCTCAAAAAGGTATGCAGGTCCCTCCTGTGATGACCCTGGCTGCTACTTGGCCTTGTTCTTGGCAACAAACTGGCATTTAATGCATGGCTCCAAGTATGCCTGGCTTCACTAAAGGAAGTACCCTGGACAAGCTACACGAGGAAACTCACAATTTTCTAAATCAAAAACTGGTGAAACAACTGTAATAGTATGTTATTACAGTAACCATTTCCAGATTCACCTACTTTTCTGACCTTCATTTTCATAAATCAAGCTTAATTAAGCTTAATATTCTTTTCTGACTCGGGTTCATTTTTATCCCTCAATGCTGTTTCACCTAAGGGTCATCGTTTTCCAGACTGCTAAGTAGCCCAAATTGGCACACTCTCATGTCTGTCTCTGCCCTCTCCTACCCTTTGACTATATATACCCTTACCCTCAGTCTTGTTCCTACTGCTCCACACACAGCTATTAATTGACAGGCCCAACCTTCATGTTCAGCACGTTCTTCTAAATGCCTGACCTAAATCATTTCTGCTTGGTTAGTTTGAGCTCACTCTCGCCTTAGTCTCTGTGTGAAAGTAACACTTACCTTATATGCAGTTGTCCTTCATGCCACTGAAGACTGTTAATAAATTCAGATCTCACCTCCATGTCTGGGAAGGCTGTAGTCGCTATTCATGGAGATGGGAATTTGTCTAATTACCTAGCCAGACTTTCCATATCTGAGATAATATATTCAGCCACCTTATCTTTTATTCATAGTGCCTGTTTTCCAGCCTTCGATCAATTTTATAGTTCCCGTAGACGTACTCCAAGATTTATAGATGTTCTTTCAGTAGCTGAGCCTAAAATTACACTTAGTACTCAGAGTTCTGTAATGTACGTTGGCACATGGTTGCAATAGGAGATTCGCCACCCCCATTAGATACACCAGTGCATCCTTCAGGGGCTGCCGCCTCTCCCCTCATCTTCCAAGGACACTCTCAGGTATAGTTCCACGATATAAAATTCTGCTGTCTTAGCCTCCTGCTAGTAATTTACTTTGAGATTAGCTATTAACACTGAGCTGATCTCTAAGAGCAAGAAGAGAACGCTGAACCTGTTTTCTCATATTACACATTTGCTTGAAACAGAAAATGATGTAAACGTGGCACACGCTCACTCATTTTACTCCCAGTTTTTCATAACCCATGTTGATTGTTATTTTTCCAAATTACAAAGGCAATATATATTCTTTGTGGTAAATCTGAAAAAAAAAAAATACTATTACATAGCAAAAGTTAAAATCACCTGAATCTCACCACAATCATATTGTTTAAAAGTACATTTTGGGGCTTTAAATCAGTAAGAGGCTAGGTCCAAAGGCACTTTTAGGTAACGCAGATAAAATGCTCGCAAGGCCAACGTGTCGTTTTAAATATCATTCTAATCATGCTTTGTGTTCATCTAGATGTGAACTTGGCACACGTCTTTGGGCTGTGCTTTTATTCAGGAGTACAAAGAAAGTTTTCAAAGTAGCACAGTCCCAATGCCTCTTCTAATTAATTAAAGCTCCTACAGGGAATTCAAATATCCTGTTGACCTTTATATTCCTCCAGGATCCTCTGAGAACAGTTTGGCAACAGTGCCACCTACTGAAAGCTAAGCTTGAGAATAAAAGGAAGAAAAATATACACAGGAGTCGAAAACCTCACAATTTATTTCAGAAAGCAGGCAAGCAGATGGGCTGGATTAATAATGATCCTGTCTGAAAGGTCAGATTCTAACAATCTCGACACTGGCAGGATTCAGTATATCATCCAACCTAACTTCCTGCCCCTCCCATCTAGGCCTGAGCAGTGTCTGTTGTTTCTTTGTATTCTACAATGTCTCAACAGAAAATGTTCTACCTTCGGGTAACAATAGATAGAATGAGAAAAAGCTGTTGCCCTATTAGCCTCAGAAGAAATCTTTAGAATTAAGTATGCAGTCCACGATTTATCCAAGAACATAAAAGAACTAGGTGTGTACAAGATGACAACTCCAATCTGAGAAAAGGTTAATTATTAAATTAGATTATGAAGGAAGAAATGTTAGATCTATACCTCATAACTTTCACCGAAATGAATTTTAGATGAAACAAAGGTTAAATGTTAAGGCATATAAATAAGTATACAGAAGAACTAGCAGGCAATGTGAATCAGTATATAGTAGTAGATCCTAAAATTACTTTTGGTACTCTGAGTTCTGTAATCTACATCAGCACATGGTTACAATGGACCTCACCAGCCCCCATTAGATAAGGAGGAGGTGCCCTTCTCTCCTCACTCTCCAGTGTTATTGTGTGTGTGTGTGTGTGTGTGTGTGTGTGTGTGTGTGTGTGTGTGTAGGGGGGAGCCTTCCAATTATAGTACTAAAGCAGAGAGCTAGAAAGGAAAGATGGATGGATTGGACCCATCAGAAATGCACAACTCCTACAGAATAAAAAACCAAATTAAGAAAAAGTAACATGTGGTAGATGGATCAAAGAGTCTAACTCTCTTCCTATGAATCAAAAACTTAAAAACCCCTGCTCTGAGGAAGTTTTCATTATATACAGTCTCTGTGCTTCTTTCCATGTCTTTTATTTGCTCATCTCGCTAAACAGGAGCTACAGACAGCAGCAAGCATTGTTTATCTGGCTTATTGTTGTTTCTCTAAACCCTAATACAGGGCTAGACACAAAGCAAATATTGAAAACATATTCATGGAATGAATGAAGAATGGATGAGTAGCATTAGTTACGTTTTATGACTGAAAAAAATCAAACTTGACAGTAGAAAGTAAAATTATGGGCATAGTGCTCCACAACCTAATATAACTCACTTATAATAACTATGAAGGCATTTGAATGTATAAGTACCAAAAATACAGATTAATATAATAAACTCCTCTTTAAAGCTCAAAAAGTCAGGGCCATGAAAAAGTTTCCAGGAACAACAGGGAAGGTTGGAAATGAATGTTCTCTTGCACTCAACAGGAGAGTAAGTTGATTCAACCTCTGTGAAAAACATCTTGGCACTGTAGTTTTCCTGCATGCCCAGTAATTCCACCTTAAGGAAATTCTCATTTTAGGAGTTCCAGGGAAAAATTGAGCTAAGCTGCCTTTATTCATTATTCCAAAAAAATTATATAAGAAGGGATGCTTTTAGCAGCATTATTTGAGTAACAATAGAAAAATTAAATAAGCCTACCTTATATACCTAGTTAAATATGGTATATCCTTTCAGTGGAATAGTGGGGACCAATTAAGAATAAATGTCGTGTGTGCTTGAAGATATATGTACAGAGTATTGTGACATGAAAAAGAGAAGTTAGAGAATAATATTAGTATATGATCCTTTTTAAAAAAAATCGTATAAATATGTGTGTACATTAAGGGATCTGAAAGGATAATTGCCAAAGGTATAGCAGTATTTATCTCTGGGAGGTGAGATTTGGAGCAATTACTTTTTCTTTCTGCATATCTGTAATTTCTAGTTTTCTCCACAATGAGCATGTAATATCTGTATAATTTTTTCAGGGAATAAACAATGATGTTCACAATATACATTAAATGAAAAATATGTTATAAAATAGTATATATATATATATATATAGTATGATACAATATTTGTAAAAAAAAGAAAATTATATATAAATACACCTATATATGTATGTATATATACGCATAAGAAAGAAAGCTAGAAGGACATACACTACTATGTTAATAGCAGTTATCTATGGATAGTGGGATTATGGGTGATTTTTTTTCTGTTTTCTTTTCTGTGTTTTCTAATTTTTCTACGATGAACATGTATTACTTGTGTAATAAAAACTAATAATAAACGTTTTAAAAATATGTCAGACTCAGAGACCCTTTGAGGCAGCACTTGCACTCTGCCTCTTGCGCCACCTCACCGCGCCAGGGCTTGGTTTGTTGCTTGTGCAAATCTGCGAAGTCAGAGGTGGAAAGGAAAGGCGAGGGCAGCACAGCCTTTGGAGGCAGAAGACGAAGAGATGGGTGTGGGGAAGAGGCAGAGAGCACACAGGGAGAGCAAGGGAAGGGGGAAAAAAAGAAATCTGATAAGCGAAGTCTTTTCTAGGAAGGATTAAAATGGGCTTTGGAAACGTTCACTAGGAATAGTAACATTTCTGAAAACTACAACAATATATATATATATATATATATGTGTGTGTGTGTGTGTGTGTATCCAATTAAATAAATTATCTAATATAAGGTTGTACACACACACACACACAAACACGCTCACGTGGGCACGCACACGTGCACACACACACACACAGAGGCCCCCAGAGAGACATGTAAGCATTCAACTGACAGGAATATATCCCAGGAAGCTTTTCAAAAAGCAAACCAGGAGCTGGGGAGATGGTTCCGAGGCACAAGTGCCTGCTGGGCAAGTGCAAGGTCGTGAGTTTGAACCCCGGTCCCACAAAAAAAAAAAGCAAACCATGCAGTGCAGCCAGCTCCCAAGGACCGCGCCAGGGTCTACAGGCAAGAGTCACGCAAATCTCTGTCAGAATCTCAGATGTGCTGACCACGGGCCAGTCTGCTCCGCTTATCCTTATTCTCTCCTTTGCTTCTTTAGTAATGCAGACCCCAAATTTCAGGTAAGCAACGACCACGTAAAGACTCTATTTCCCAGGATCCCTTCACCGTAGGTGTGAATTTGACCCCTAGTGTGAATGGAAATGCGCAATTTCCCAACAATATCCTCTCAACAGGAGCACGGAGCAAGCCACTTTGTGCTCTCCTTTTCAGTCCTCCGGGCTGCAGTGAGAACAAGGCTGTGGAGTTGGAGAAATAATTTCTAAGAAATGGAACTACACAGGGACAATTCAGCTTTAGGAAGATTTGACCCACCATGTTCTATGAAAATCAAACAAAGACTTAATAAAATGAATCTGGGTGCAAAAAATCAAATAAAGTATAACATGATACACTGTTGGAGAAAGCAGAGGAAAAGAATTTTTTTTAGAATTTTTTCATTTTATTTTTTTTTTCTTGTTTCAGAACCTTTGTTTGTTTATTTACTCATTTTTATGGCCTGCTTAGCAGGGCTGGCGCAGCATGTGGTGCCAGGGATCGAACCGCGGTCCCTGTAGCCACCCAACCTTTCCCAAGCAGGCACTTTAGACCACTGAGCCATCCCACCGGGCCCAGAGGAAAAGAAATTTTTAAAATCTATTTTTAAATCAAAGGGTCAGTTGACTTCAATATGAAAAGAACAGCTAAGCCTGACCCTTGCAGATACCACATACAAAAATCAATTCCAAGTTGACTACTGATTTAAAAGTATAAAAGAAACCAACAAACTTCCAGAATATGATATAAGAATATCTTCCTAAATACAGAGTTGTGAAATAGCTCCTTCTAGGTTGCAAACCATTTTGGGAAGCTGTTAAAACATTATCTGCTATCATAGAACACTTACATATCCTGTGACCCAATAATTTGATTCCAAAGTAGATATTCAGTGGACACATGTGTATATATTCAGATAGGTTTAAAAAAAAAAAAAAAAGAATTACATGGTGGTATTATTTATAATAACTGTATGCAATCCAAAGATTCATCAATGGAAGAATGGATAAGTATATTGTGATATATTCATACAACTGGATGCTATGTAGAAGTAAGAAGAAATTAATTGCAACTATACACAACCACATGAGAAGATATAATCTTTATCATATGGAGTGGACAAAAGCTAAGTATAAATGAATGCACCCTGCTAATAGCAACCAATACCTATAGCAGCTGAAAGACAGATCCCATGGTCCCATGAAACAAATTGAACAGGCCCAAGAGCATCTACAGAAACTCTTTCCTTGTACTTCCCAGATCCACTAAGTTGACTCTATCCAGATATAGCTACTTCTAAATTCCATTGTCATAATTCTTGGGGACACCTACAAAAGAAGCACAAACCACAGCCCTAAATTATCCATTTGGTTTCAAGGCTGTGTAACTGATATTCACATTCTCCCTTCTTTACCAACCCATTCTAGATTCCTTCATCCTAGGCCACCACTTCTGAGTTTATAGGTAGGACAGCTACACCCTCACCATGGAGTGAGCTGAGGTCCTAATTGCCGTGTTCTTAAGATCATAGTTGCCTATAACTTCACACTTACTGTTAAACCTAGGCATGAACACACCAAGAGATGACAAGTATACATCTTGATGACTTCAGTACATTTCAGTAGCCCTCTATGATAATCAGGGCAATTACCTCTGTCAGGATAGGGATTCTTTATACTGGCATGAGAAATCTAAAGAAACCAGAAGTAGCTGAGGATTAAACTTCACCGGAACTGTCATTTTTCTTCTCTGTAAAACCCAAGGTCTACAGCTTCTACCACTTGACAAATACAAAAGAGTTTTCTCAAGAGATCAAAACCTTTCCTATCTATCCCTTGGTTTTGGGATCCATACATTGTTTATATTGGGGCCACATGCCTATAGCATAAGCACTGATTTAAGGAATATAGCCCATCCAGAGGGATGACACCCAACACTGCAAGGGACCTTGTCCCTAGCCATTAAGGTGGAATTTTTGCAGTAGGGAGTATGGCAGGAACGGAGGCTCCCTGAACCATGTTCTCACTGGTGCTCCTCCTTCCTTCTAGAGAGAGAGGCCTTTGTCTGAGATGACGTCCCCTTGTCAAGGGTCAGGAGATCAGATGCTCTGTGACAGTGGTGCTGGCTGATGCCTTCCAGACAGAAGAGACAAACAGGTTAATGCCGAACAGAGCAGATGACCTTGAGCTGCCACCCAGGGGCAGGCTGCTCTTATATTAAGAGCATGGTGTGTCTGCAGCATTTCTAATGGGTTGATTATTACTATTATTATTATTATTATTATTATTATTACTATTGATTTGTTTTAAAATAATAAAAAGAATTTTTAAAAGAGCATGGTATTGATCTGTTTATCAACAAGGTAGACACTCAACAGGCTTGGATACCTCTTAGTGGAAGAGAAAAACCTACATTAGCTTCCTGTTGGGGTGGTAACGAATTACCACGTATTTAATATCTTAAAGTAGCACAAATTTGTCAACTGACCATCTTCACTGGTCTAAACTTGAGGGATCAGTTAAGGCCTGTATTCCTTCCAAAAGTTCTAGAAGTGAATCTATTTTTTTCTTACAGGTTCTAAAACCCTCCTGCAGTCCTAGGCTTATGTAAACTTTCAATCTTCTGTCCATCTTCAAACTAGCAATGGAAGTAGAGCAAGTGCATAATCTCTGTCTCTCGGTCTATATCTCTGTCTCTCTCTGTCTGTCTCTCTGTCTCTGTCTCTGTCTCTGTCTGTCTGTCTCTCTCTCTCTCTCCCCTCCACCTCCTTTTCTCCCCCCCCCCATTTTCAATCACCACTTCTGCTTCCTTGGTGCTGTTGCCTCTGCCTTCCTTTTACTTGCTATTAGATTAGACACATCCAAATAATCCAGGATAATTTTTACCACATTATCCTTAACAATCATATTCACAAAGTGAAATAACATTATTTATAGGTTCAAGAGCTTAGCATATCTAGTCACCACTTTCCCATTGGTGGAACAAAACACCAGTCATCCAGAAGGCAAAGGGGAAGAAGTTAATTTGACTCACGGTTTCCAACAGGTTCAGCCCATGGATAGCTGGT
>PVJA010001008.1:0-121517 GCA_004027025.1 Myocastor coypus
TTCTTTCTTGTTTTTTTTTTCTTTCTTTCTTTTTTCTATGCAACATTAATAGGGAGGTGGGTCATGCCCACACACTGCACTCTATAGAATGATTGTGAGGACAATATGCAATGTCAACTTTCAAAGAAAAAAAGGGGGAAAAGAAAAAAAAAGTAATGTGGATTTAGAAAGGTTAATGTTTAGTTGTTTGATCAATCTTATATACCTATATGTATTAATCTAAACTGATCCGATGATGAAAATATGTAATATAACCATTGTTAAATTTAAACAATAAAAGAATTGGAAAAAAAATAATAAAAAAAAAATAAAAAAGAATAAGAAGATTGTCATAAAAATTGTAGCATATCCACCTGACCATCTATGTCAAAAAAATTTACGTGACAGATACAAAACACAAATGGTAACATGGAAATCCTTTGGTAAGGAATAGACAGGAGGCTCAAAGGAAAAAATGTTTTCTCAAAAGGAGTATTTTTAATGAAAACATGTCTCATTAAACAAAACTCGTATTTCATAAATCAGCTCAAACAGTTAAATAAAGGTGAATTTTTAAGGTAAGTTATGTTGAATCTTTATGTTTTAATCATAGCATAAATCATAAAATATTTTAAATAGATTTTATTTCATTATGTAAAATATCTAAGTAACTCAAAAAAATTTAAACCCTAAATAAATGATTATACTTTGAATATTGTTGCTGCTTTTATATTTACATCACTACAGAAAACTGAACTCAATAATTTCATGAAAATATGCCAAATTTGCTATTTTAAAAAACAATAAAAGAAAAAGTGTATTAGAATGTATTTTAGTCAAAAATTTAAAAATAACTAATTATATAGATATAAAAGTAATTTTAATTGTGCCAAATATAAGATTTTACTATCTTAAATTATTATTTCTTCCCACTCAGCAAAATGAGTTATCTAGCCATAACCTCATCACATCATTTTAATTATTTATATGGCACCTGTTTATGTTTGATATATTCCTGTTTTATTGGTTATCTATCTGGCCTGCAGGAAAGTAAACTCTGAAATAAAGGAGGATTTTCTATCTTGTTCACTCTCAGAGTTTCCATAAAATTTTACCTAGGTGAACAAAACATCAATTATGTCAATCAATAAATAATTACTATACATGTAATAAAAAAACAGAGATCTTACCAAAACTGTTTCCCTGATGCAAGTAGTGATACATAAGCATGTATAACAGCAAAAGTTCTCCAAAGATTCTAATTCCTAAATCCTTAACATTATTTCACTTAAGCAAATATGAATTACTTGTCCCTTGTTATTTGCACAAAATTTACAAAACCAAACTGGACCTGAGCAGAAACTAACCCAAAAGTTATCTACCAAACACCAATAAAAGCAGTTACAATAGCAGAACTTAAAAAGTATTTTTATCAATAAATGCTAACTTACTACTAACTAGATAGAAATTACATTAACATAATATTATGATGGCCAAATGATAATATAATTTATACATGCATATAGTATCTGTAACATAATCCATTCAACATTTAGGCATGTTAGAGTCTTTTACATTAAGGATTATAGAATTACATTTTTTAAAACTGTGATCTCATTTCCATAAAAAGAGGTTTCAAGTTTGAATTACTACTATATTCAGAAGTCTCATACTCACTTTTTCAAACATGCCTCTTTTTTACAGTAACTTCTAACAATCCCTAGAGAACAAAAATTCCAGTTGTAACAGAAGCTAAAGGCGAGAACTAGCTCCTTGGAAATCTAAGTCAAGACAAACAGTCTCCTTTACCTGAAATTGTCCTATTCACACAAAACTTGATTGTTACAAGAAATCAAAATGGAATAGAAAACGTTTTCCCTCTGGGTTGTTGTGTACAATCTGGACAAAACTGACAGCCAAAGAAAGGAAGCTGTAACACAGTGGTCAGGTCAACACAAGAAAGAGCCAGATGAATCATGCCTTCCTGGAGAAGACACAGCTACTACCATCTAATACGCAATAGCCTGGTTCCCTTAGGCCCATGTACACAAGTGAAATAGAAATAATAAACTCTACTTCCCAGTTGTCAGGTGTCTTGACTTTAATTATACAGGTTTTTGTAAATATCAGTCAAATTCATCAAAGAATCATTTGTCTACAATAGACTTCACAGTGGAATATCCTATGAACATAGGATAAAATGTGACTAGGAAACATACTTTCCCCAGGAGAGCTGTCCTAGGAGAGGTGTGGACACATCATCCAATCAAAACTGGGCACAGCAGTTAGAAGCAGCCGCTCTCTACATAAACTTGAAGGAGACTAACTGGAAACTACCAACTGAGGGTGGTGCACCTCAGTACCTACCTTCAAGGCAGCAAAAGCCTCCTCCCCGTGAAGCCTTAACCTACCTTAACTACCCCACTTGCCAAAAGGTCAGTGTTATGGTTTGTGTCTGGATGTCCCCCAAAGCCTCATGTGATCATAGGGGTATGGGGGAGAGGCAGGCTTTGAACTCTAGATTCAGAGTTTGGGATTGGCTCATAGTGCTGGGACTGGGGTGCTACACCCACCAAAGGGCGGGCAGCCTGCATACAATGTAAGGGAAGAAGAGAGGCTTGTGTCTCCCCTTTGCTCTTGTGGCTTTTGCCATCTTCCACAGCCATGAACTGTTGCCCCTCTTTCATGCCACCCTGCTTGGAGCCAGCTGATTATGGACTGAAATCTTTACAAACTGAGCTACATAAACTTTTCCTCCTTTAATTTTGGGTGTCAGGTATTTTGTCTCCACAACAACAGAAAAGTAAGTACAACACTTCCCTGCCTTTCTCAACGGCTCTTCCCAATCTGCCCCTTCAATGCACACCCCACCACCCTACAGTCCAAGGCTCAGGCCAAGTCTCTTCACCTCAAGTGCTCTCCCATCTTCTCAAAACTGCACCCCAAATCTCACTGCTCCAGGAGAAGAAACCTATGCCATCACAGAGCATTGAAAAAAAGATGAAAACACAAGTATCAGAAAACAAAACAATGTGAAGCCCAGCAAGCACCTTGCAGTTATCGTGGTCTGAGCTAGTGTTCAAATCAATGCATGTAAGTGCCACTGCCGAGGGACTCCTTTTTGGGAACTACCTAACCATATTCCACAAATTGGCACCACAACACTTGGTATATTTATCTGCAGGAAGCTATAATGAAAAGCCATTTCAGGTGTTTGCCTTTTCAAATCCAGTTTCAGTCACTGGAAGTATCCACGGAGATAAGTACTTGGGAGCCTCATTATTTGCAACTGACTGATTTTCTAGACCTTCCAGTACTGGATTTCACCCTTTTCATGACCTTCTGCCCCCAATATAAACTTTCATTGGTGCTAGGATATTGTTTGAAATAACCTGAAACCAACTATCAGATGAAGGATGGCTGTGAGGTACATTTCTAACCTCCAGTAATGGCCAATGATGATGAAAAGGACCAGGTGGTTCATGGAAACATCTCTGTGCAGCTACCTCAAATGACAGTCAGTTCTGTCTAGCACAAAAATCAATCTGTACCAAGTAGGATGTGGTACAGCTAATGAAGTACAAAATACCAACATGCTTAGCATATACACTCATAGAATTTGATGTTAGGACATCACTTTAAATCATAGCAGGGTAAGTGTTTTTAACACTAGATTTTTTGATACTGTCAACTGCTGTAGCACAAGATATGCTGTGAATTGAAAGCCACTCTAGCAGCCTTGGACCTAGTTAAAGTTGCATTTAAATGTAACAGAGCAAAAGCCTCTATTGACAGGGATGACACCACATAGCTGAAGTCAGGCTTGACACAACCTTCTAGTATCTCTCACTTTGTTTTACACATACTGAGAATTGGTTCTTCCTGTTTTTCTTTCCAGAATTTCAACAAAAGCTTTTAAAATAAAGTTGTAAATATATATTAAATAAAATATACATAAAAATATATATAACAGCATTGATTTAATGAGTATCTTATTCAAACATTTTATTTTAAAGATGAAAAAATAAAGCCTCCAAAGATGATTCACACATGATGACACAATGTCTGAGACACAAAAATATCTGTTATGAACACTTCTGTCCCATGAAATCTTTCAGATCTTCAAATATGATACAACAAGCTCTTTGACAAGTCTATTAAAGAAACTTGCTACAAGATAAGCTAAGTATTAAACCCATTATCAGGACCTGGGTGCAATGAGAAAGGACACAGAGAGGAATGATATCTTGGTCTCTCTTTAATTTAAAATGAACATAACGCTTGGAAAAACTGGTGAACTTGAAGTGGCTTATGCAGGCAGGCAGACAAAGCTTAAGCATTCATCAGTTTTCTTGATTGGTTCCTTTTTCTTTTTTTTATGCATTTAGTACAGGGTCTGCAGGGTCTCACTATGACTGGACTCATAGTGATCCTCCTGTTTTCAACCTCCCAAGTGCTGGGATTACAGGTGAACCACCATACCCAGTCTTAGCTGTGCTATCAACATGCCCCCTTGCGGGGAGCACCACATGCTGGGGATCAAACTTGACTGGTTCTGAAGTGGGACACATCAGGGTGCTGCTATATTTACTTCAGACTAGGCTGCACAGAACAGAACTCTGCTCAGAAAATCACAAAGGGACTTTAGAGTGCATTTTTCCAAATATTCTGATACCACACTGGAAAGGTTGAAATTATTATAATCTCTGAAGTTATATTTAATTCATGTATATCTAGAATGTATCCATCTGTCCCTCTATTTGTAAATATTGTGTGATATCACCATATATATTCTATAACTCTTCTTTCTACCATAGCCACGATGCTAAGGGGTGATGAGTTAGAAGGACAAGAATTTGATTTGCTATCCATTTTAGAGAGATAGTATAGAGAGATAGTATATTTTCACATTATAGATGTGAAAATTAAGCTAAAGAATATGGTATGTGCCTTTTGACAATATCTAATTCCAAAAAATAAAAATTGTTTAAGTTTTTAAAATTTTTCTCTGTAAATATCACAAAACATGAAATGCTTAGGGTTAATTGCCATGCAAGTAGTTTTTATATGCTGACGTTTTTCTTTTCTAATTTTTAACATGTTTTATGAATGTACATTTGTAACAAAATAGTTCCATGTCAGGGACTAGTACATGCACATTCTGTATCTTGGTCAGTTTTACTCCCTTCCCTCTCCCCCATCCTCTTTGCTTCCCTTCTGTGACCCGCTTCCCATTTCCAAAAATGCCCATCACCCTGCTTCCTAACTTCTCTGCCTTATTTCACCCTTTAAATCATCTATAAAAAAGAAATCAGGCAATAGTCAACCTTCAGGGTCTGATTTATTTTACTTCACACTGTGGTCTCAAAATCCAACCATGTTTCTTTGAATTGATACTGGGAAAACTGGTTATCTACATGCAGAAGAAAGAATCTTGATCCATAGCTCTTACGCTGTATTAAAATCAAATCAAAGTGGATCAAAGACCTAGATGCAAAAACAGAAACACTGAATCTGCTTGAAGATAAAAATAGAAAAAACTCTTCAAGATGTAGGCATAGGTAATGACTTTTAGAACAGAACTCCAACTACACAAGAAATAATACTCAGAAAAAAATGCATTTTTATTTTAAAAATTCATGCCTTTTGTCTCCCACAGAAGTATAGTTGGAGCTATATTTCTAACTTTCCCTCTTATCAATATCTTAAATGTATATGTTTTAGCTTTAATTCCAATTTCTCTCCCTCTGACTCTCTCTGCTTTTAGGTGCTGACAATAAACCCAGGGACCTTGAACCCTACCACAGACCTAAACCCCAAGTCTACCTCTTATAATTTTAAAATATTCTGCACACTCATGGATCTGTTGATGCACAGACATTATGACTGAGCTCAACTGTGGCAACAGAATGCAGACACATACACATTAACACATCAACACACATGTGTGAAGGTGACTAGAAAGATAGTAGAGTAGTTATGGCTCTCTCAAAGAAACCACTAAAGCCAACTCATGTTTAAACCACTCACAATTTTAAACAAGTTGTTTAATCTCTGTTCATAGTACACTTATCAGGGCTGGGAGATAGCTTTGTGTCACAAGTGCCTGACTGGCAAGTGCAAGTGAGTTTGAACCCTGGTCCCACCAGACAGAGAGACAGACAGACAGACAGACAGACAGACAGACAGAGACATAGTACACTTATCTAAAAAGGAAGAACAATACTGGTAACCACCTCTCAGGATCTAAATATGTCTAAATAATAATTTAATATTTATAAAATGATTTGAAGCAAGAGTAAAAACAACAATCAAGAACAGAAACTATAGGCTGTGCCGTGGTCTTCAAAATGAGCCACATATACCCTGATACTATATGAAGATTTTTCTGAAAAGTGGTTAGGTATAGAGGTACATTTAAAGGGATGGACTTTCATATAAAATCTTTCTTCTGAAAATGATTTATGTGAAGGAATGCTTCTCAAGTTGGATATCCATATAGTGTAAAAGATACTGTTCTGGGGCCTTAAAGCCTCAAAAGTGGACATCTCTTCTATATCTGGTCCTTTCACAGGTACCCTCAGGTGAAATGAGTGGGTGCTTCCCAAGGAAGAAAATTTTTACCCCTTCTGTTCCTTCTTACAAATTTATTTCTCTTTCCTGAGACAGTGCAGAAAATATGACAGACAGCCACATACATACATATAAACATAAGTACATATGTGCATACAATTAACTGCTTTGGCTTCAAAGATAGTAAGCAATAAAAGGTCCTAGTGAATAATACATAGGCACAAAGTTAAGATTAAGAATAGTGAAAGTAGAAATAGGGAATTCAAGTTCAAGTATGTTCTGTAACATGAATATTTTCAAGTGTATTTTAAAACTCAGATTTGGTAAATAAGATTTATGTAAGGAAAGGAAATAAAAGTTGAACAAAAGAAAGGAGATAAGAAGGCAAACTGATTTAGTAATAAAAGAAGAAATCCTTTTAAACACACTCTATAGAGCATAATCACTGACTGAAATGTCATATCTTAAAAGTCCAAATACTCCTTAGTCAATTAAAAAATTCTAAACTTTTCTTGGATGTAGCACTAGTATTATAAGCAACAAGCCATTATGCTGTATTTTCAAAAGGCAAACAAACAGAATATAGGAAAAGATATGTAGGTCACAGAGAATATAAACTAATGGTATCTTTTCATACAGATTGAAAATAGCTCTAGCTATTAAAGAGCTGTAGGTCTGGAGAAGAATATGTCTCCAGGACATACTATATTACTTGTGATACATGGAATAGTTCAGAATTATCTGTTACTAGTAACATTCATATATTAATCAAAATGCAGGTTTAGAGACTAATTCTGAGCCTTCCCGTTCTGATGAGCAATGATCTTCCATCATCTAGCATGACTCTACATATGCGTCAGGTTTAGTAGGGCAATTTATGATACAGTCCGTACATCTGAAATTGAAAGCCAGAAGCTAACTATTATTTTAACAAGCTGTCAAGATATGAGCATTTTTGCCAAAGAGACATTGTTTATATCTGGTCTTTTGAAGAAGATGAAACTTAGAATTCCCTAAGCAAACAAAATACTCATAAAATTCTGTGAAGAATATGGTTCAAATACTATCATAATCCTTCATAAGCATGATTTATTTCCAATGTATTATCTTTGTTTTGGAACACATATTTTGCTGCCCATTTTCCTGTAACATGCTTTATTATTTTTTATTCCTGAACAAAAAATGTAGAACAAAAAAGAACACTACAGTAAAATACCTGAATTTGACCATAATCTTGAAAAATATACATGTATTCACTTCCTTTTATTCTGCCATGGATCCTCTAGGCAGGCCAAACTTCTAATTTTCCCGAGTTATAAGGGAAGAGAAAGAAATCTAAACATGGGATTGCCATATCATTAACTGAAAGCCAAACTGTCACTCCATTTTATACAGAAACCTGCCACGTCCCTTCCTAAAATACTCCTAGTCCCTTCACACACATTTGTGTACCACCATCTCCTCAGTGCATTACATAATTTATTCATATATTTATCATTTGTCTCTTTTTAGAGTAAGCTTCCAAAGGCCAGTGGCCTATATGATTTTGTTAACTAGCCCAATTTTCATTTTTTGAGTTAACATTAGTCACAAAGGTCTAAAACTACTGAATGAAAAATTCCAACAATGAATATCCATAAACTTTAAATATATTCTTTTATGGATATCATGATAAAACTTCACAAATACGTTCTTTCCAACATTTCCACAGTGTATATGCTGCCTACCTGGTTGACAGCGCCTAGCAATCTGGTCTCTCAGATCAGGCATCACAGCAACACAATGCTGCATGGTCAAGCAACCCTCAGTTTACTAACTATAGGCCTCAAACCACAAAGAAGCCATAGCACTGCCTTTAACCACAAATTCTTGGCTTAATAAGGAAACAGAAAAAGTTGCATGCTGAACATATTAAAACCTATTAGAACAAGGCATCATCTCTTCATGAAATTACAAAAAAGGAAAAAAGTCTGTGCTAGTTTTGCTGTTGTACATCAAACTGGAGAAGTTACAACTCCCCAAGATTTCAAGAACCCACTGGAGTCTTGAAACATTCCTGAAGGATAAGGGGGTGGGCTACTCCCTGCTCTGCACAGTGCAGCCTTTCTTAGCATCAGAACAGTGCTTCTTATTGTAGGATTACCTCATTTTCATGGCCACTAAACAAATCATCCCCTTGTACAGCTGCCTTTCCCTCCGTCTCTGACCAAGGTCTCCTACCCAAATGCCTCTCCCATGCATGCACTACCTGTGTACATTATCTTTGATGCTTTCTCCCTACATGTACAGATTCACTCTTCTCATTTCTAGGCATCAAAACTATTCCTAAATAATTCTCACAGAAGCATATTAGATCCATAAAACACATTTCTGAAATGTAATATGAATACCAATTATGCTTTTCTGTAAAAGTTTTTTGTTTCTTTGTTTGGTTGGTATGGAGATACTGAGCTCAGAATTTTGCACTTGCCAAACAGGCACTTATACCACTGAGCTATATAGCCAGTCCTTTAAATTAACACATTAGTTGATGTTAAAATCTAACCATGAACCAAGTAAGTGTGGATATAAATGCTACCAATGGACAGGATGCAACAGAAAGACCACCATTAGCTCTAGTGCTCAATTCTCTCCTCTAGAATCAATGAATGGAAAGAACAAAACCTGAAGGGGGCTTTCAATAATCCACACGGTGATTTTAGAAAATCTAGATTTTACCCCAGTGTCCCAAGCTAACCCCAAAGTCCCTCTTACATAATGAAAGGTTTTTCGTATTCTTCTTGTTGTTGCAAGAAGTCCTTTAGCATAACATGAATTTATAAAATGTTACAAAGTAGACACTAAATAAATATTGGCTAAATAAACTGATGAATCCACGAGTATGATTTAGGATGATTCAGCCCAAAGCTAAAAGACAGACTCCAATGTGAAAGGTTATGTCTCAAAACTGTATCTTATAAACTGATAAGTGGCAGTTAAGTAAATGTATCTGAATGCTCAGAAAGAACTTTATGCACTTGAATATTCAGCACACCATAAAGCCTTGTGAAAAGTTTTATAGCAGTGAATTGAAACCATATACATACATCTTTCATTTGAATCAGATAATTCTCAAGTGACATTTCATTCTCAGGTACTGAAAAAGACAATAAATACCTCTTTCTAATGGGTAGAAAAATAGCAAGTTAATTTTAACTTACTCTCAGTTTTGATGTAACACATATTTTGTTCTAATAGCTTCAATTCAGGTATCCATCAAATATATTTAAAGCTTTAGTGAGATATAATTCACATATACAGAACACCTATGAGAAGTGCACATTTCAATGGATAATCACAGTTGTGCCATCACAACCACAATCAAACACACAGATTTTTTTTTCTTTGTGGTACCAAGGATCACACTCACAATCTTCTGCTTGTCAGGCAGGTACTTATGCCACTACTTATGTGACTGAGCTATCTCCCTGGCCCATACACAACCACAATCAATTTTAGGATATTACCATCACATAAAAAAGAAACTCTATCATTATTAGTATTCACTCCTTATATCTCCCCACACTCATCTATTCCCCATACACCCCACCTCCAGCCAAACACACACACACACACACACACACACACACACACACACAAGGGCAATCACTTATCTACTTTCAGTCCATACATAACTTACCCATTCTCGATACCTTTAAAATACACTGCTTCTGTTTATCTGTAATTCCATGTTCTATAACCAGCATCTCCCCATTCGCCCTTCCCACTCTGGGAACCATCAGTTTAATTCACTTCTATAACATTACCTTGGTTAGATTACACAAATAGCAGAGATCACATGGTATTGGTTTCTCCACTCCTGGCTTATTTCATGTAATATAATATTCTCTGTGTTGGTCAATGCTGGCACAAATAATCACTATTTTTCTTCTATAAGGGAGAACAGTTTTTCAGATATTGAAGAATGCACATCATATTCTTAATCCATCTGTAGATGAATATTTAGGTAGATTCCACATCTTAAAATCTGTGAATACTGCTACAATTAACATGACAGTACAAATATATTTTCAATGTACTGATTTTGTTCTTTTGGATACAGACCTATACATTATATTTATATATATATATATATATATATATATATATATATATATATATATATGTATTTCTATCTTTAATATTTTAGTAACTTCCAAACTGCTTTCCACAATGGCTGTAATAATTTATACTCTTATTAACCCTAAATTCACATGGAACTACAGGGCACAAAATACCCAAAGCAACAGTGAGCAAAGAGAAGAAAGCTGGAGGAACCACATGATCAGACGTCAAAATATATTACACAGGTATAGTAACAAATACACCATGGTACTGGCATAAAAAGACAGATATACTAATGGAACAGAACAGTGGACCCATACAGAAAAGAAATAAACCCATACATTGACAACTAATTCATTTTAAACAGAGGTGCCAACTCCTCACCGGGGGAAAAATAGTCTTTTCCATAAATAGGAAAGGGAAAACTGGATATCCACACAAAGAGAAATGAAATCAGACCTTGAGCTCTCATATCAAAAGCAGCTCTGAAGGAAATAATTAAATGTAAGACCCTAAATTATACAATTATGAAGACACAATACAGGGAAAATGCTTCAAATATATTTTATTTTCCATGTCCCCATAGTTAAGCAGATAATCATTTTTTTAAGGTAGGAAATGTTTCATTTTTACTAAAGGAAGTTTTAAAAAGGAAATAAATGTAGATATCTTTATTTAAATACAACTAATTTGATTAAGACTATCTACTGCTTATGCATTTTCAAAACAACATTGCTTTAAAATGCCAAACAATTCTTTTTCAATTTGTAGTTACATAATGAAGAATTCTTGTAAAGTACAAAATCAGAATGTGTTTACAGAATCCTGGGGCTTTTTTTCTTTACCATAAAAATAATCTAGTTTTCATCTGGTCCAAAGGATATAAAAGGGATTCAAAAACACCCACAGTGTAAGACAGGTAGGTAGAAAGACAAGCAACAGACAGCACATATGAAAAGATAAGGGGCTGAGGCAGGAGAATCGGTACAAGTTCAAGACCAGCCTGGGCTACAAAAGTGAGCTCAAGCAGCCTGAACTGTCTCAAAAAGACCAAAAAAAAAAAAAAAAAAAAAAGGGGGTTAACTTTCTAGCATGGTTTGAATGAAATCATTCTTGTGTAATTAAAGTTTGACATAAGTCTTCTGGGAAAGTTAAACTGTCAGTGAAACATATGAAATGCTGAAATATTAAGAAAAAATTTACAGATACTCTAAAATATGTATCATCTTCCAAATTATCTAACTGTATAAGGGACTGAGCCTTTTGTTTTCTTTTAGCCATTTTATAACTCTAGCTAGCAGATAGATGCTTTTCTAACAGAAATGCAAATGAAGTTTATCCAGTGGAATAGAACTGAGCATTGGCCTGTGAGTGTGAGCCAGCTCTGAATTCTGTCACACACTCATGTCAGCACCCCTTTCTGCCTCTATCAGTATGCTCATACACCTTCCCTCTGAATAACTGGCAGTATCTTACTGGTTCTCTCAGTAACAGGAGCTAAATAAAGTCTTTCATTCCAGTTAATTTTATATTTGAATAAAATTAATTACTTAACCTTTCTTTAAAAGTATCCTTTAACCGAATTTATAATTAAAAATGACTTTTGGAGATAACATCCAGCTTTCATGCACACACCTTCTTGTAATTTCTACTAGGTCATAAATCATTCCATTTAAATTAAGCTAAAAATTTATAGCATACTTTAAAGAATTCAAACCGCTATCATAGAGTGAAGTGCTTTTATGTTTATCTACCACTATAAAGGAAAACAGGGACCAATTAAACTATAACATGATTCCTTCTCATCCCTTAGATTTCTGCTATTTTTCATATCATTATCAAATATTCCACAGTTCTATTCTCACATAGTTAGGCATGTGCAATGTATCTTTGCACGACCAAGCTGACTTCATACCTATATATTCGCACATGTACAGAAAATAACAAAGTACATCAAAACTACCACCTAAGGGGCCAAAAGTATAGAAGAACAGTGGACAGCATTTGTTGAGCATTTAAGAATCCTTCGTTCTAATCCCCAGAATACACACTAAATACCAGCAAAGATTTTAGGGCCACCCTTTTAAAACTGTATTCTACTTCTAATTTCAGATACATGATAATTCAGGGGGGAAATATGCATCTCAGGATCTACAAAATACTGATATTATTAATGTAAGAAGATCACGTTTATGGAGGGAAATTAGCTTACCATCAACAATCTCATCATTACATAGACATCATTTGCTTAAAGAGGATAATCCACACAGACTGCTAGAAATTTACAATACTTAAAATTAACAGTTAAAAATCTCAGTAAACCTAAATAATCCTTTAGGATTAAAAAAAAAAAAAAATGTGAGGCCCATGCCTGAACCAAGGTCATGCAATTTGGCATCTAGTAGAAAGGTGAGAAAGATAGAATAGCATGAGAGACTTGGCTTCAAGCAAAGCAGTGCGCAGGAAAAAATAATGCTCTCCACTTCTGAGGAAATCATCTGCCTCCTTCGCAATGGCATGTTGCTGATACTCCTCTCCTCTGTCCAATGCTAGATTATTTAACATCTTGCAAAACTGTAGTTATTAGAACAATACACTCAATCAATAAATCACAAGGCAATAGCCTGAAGGACTGCCTCTCACCCAGTTGTAATCTCCGTGAAAACAAAGAAAATAAGTCTTTCTGGAAGACTAATGTCTTTTCCAAATAAAAAACCTGATATTCTAAATACTTATCAGTGATACCAATCAAATTCCCTGCTCAATATTACTTAAGTTTTGGTCCTTGAGGATATGCTACAAAAGTTTTAATTGCTTCATTGTTCCTGGCATCTCCAATATTGACAAGCACGAAGTAAATGAGAACATGGCTCCTTTTCATAATACAGTACTCTTGATTCTCACAATGAAGAAATCAGATGATCATTATTCTCATTTTCCACATGAAGAAACTGAAACTTGAAGAATTTAGGAGTTTGCCTAAAAGCCACACAGCTAATAAATGGCAGTGCCAAAGCTTTATCTCAGGCCTCTGAGTTTAAGTCCTGAATCAAGAAAAAATGACCTCGAATGACTCAGCTTTCATCTCTGTTTGCTTCCCTCACCTACCAAACAGTGCTTGTAGCCAGGATCTGGCCTGCTGAGTTCCAAAAACCACTTTAACAGTAAGTTAACCACTAATCATGAGGCAATTCTCTGCATGGTTACATTTAGGTTTCGGCACCAATATGGTGGGTAGGTACAGTGGAAATTACTAAAAATGCACAATATTAATAGTCAAGCTTTAGTAAGACCAGAACATTGATCGCTCCCATCTTTACCTAATTATAAACCTTATGTTCTAACGGCTCCAGAGCACAGACTACAAAAACAGAAATGGAACCACTCAGCCTGACAAGAACACTTTGTCTACGAATTTAGAATAGAAGGTTCTGAGAAGAAAGGACATATACACAGACACAATGACACAGAAGCCCTGCAGGTGTACAAGACACTGACATTTTACTGGCCTGTAACATACTTCTTTTGTACCTGGCACAGCTACACTTTTCTCATTATAAATACTCTAGTTCTTCCCAGAAAGTTATTGTAAAGTCTCCGAACATCATTAATTTGTCCCTTAAAGCAAACATATAAAATACTTTGTGACATATGAGAAATGTTCACTAGGTTCTTTAGTTGCTTGAAGATATAGCATATAAATCATAGAGATTCTAAACTGAAGCACACAACCTATGTTTGTCTAAAAGATTTAAAACTTAAAATTGCTTCCTTTTTATTCTACTTTGCAGCTTTTAGGTCATTTAACCTGCTTCAATCTCTAAGATAAAAATTATTTTGCAATTAAGTGACTGAATAAAATTGATTTTTGACTACTTTGTGGGTATAAATCTTTTTTATATAGGCAATCTTACTTTATATAAGCACATTTTCTTTGTATGAGTCAATTTCTATTAGATATGTAAATTATTTTCATTTGATCTATCAACTGAGCCTCTAAATGGAAGTGGTTTTAAATGGTCAAAAACTTTGACCAATTTTGTAATGTTACTATTCCATCAATAATACCCATAATATACTCTGTATTTTACCAAACAAGCAACCCAACATTTAAGTTCTCTCACTGATCAGGAAAACTATCTCAAATTGCAGGCAAAATTAGTTCTCTAATGTCTTTGTTTTACCTGTATGATCTACTTTGCTTAAAAGAACTTCTCCAATTTCCCAAAGCAGAGATTATCCTGAGTCAACTATCAATCTAAAATTTTCCTCATCTTCCCAGGTCCTGGATCTAGAATGAACTACATATGTTACTAAAAGATGCTAAAACATTACTTAAAAATACCATCAAAAATTGTGGTAACTGGGGCCAGCAGGATGACTCAGCAGTCTAAAGTGCCTGCTTAGGAAAGCTTAGGCGGCCCCAGGGACCTTGGTTCAATCCCTGGCACCACATGCTGTGCCAGCCCCACCCTCAAGGCAGGCTGAGATGGCCATTAAAAAAAAAATTGTGGTAACTATTTTTCCTACAAACTGATGAGGTATAACAGTCTCTGAGTAAATTCAGTTCATTTTTTTCCTCTACTAATTATTTGTTTATTCATTTCTCAAGGAAACAATCTTTCTCATTATACATAGTTCTTTTCATATGCAATCACAATCTCGGTGCAGTGCTATACAAGAGGGATCAGCGGATGGAAGGCATAACACTGTTGAACTTCCTGATTCTTGTCTACAATGCTAAACCAGGTCTGAGCACTAGAGCCTTATCTGTGCTGTGGCTATTGTGGGCACTGGTAACACGGTAAGAGTAACCAATAAGCACTGAATAAATCTCAATAAAATTTAGTTGTAATCAACCAACCAGACATATGAAGCAATCCTTTCTATCCTGTACAATGCTTCCTCCAGCACCTTTTAATAGTAGTGTGTTACTCTCTCTGACGATGAAATATAAACCAAAATAAGTAGGCAAAAGTTTTAAGAATCTTTTACCATGTTCTTTTTTATTCTGATCACAACAACAAACCTAAAAGGCAAATGCTTCTTCTGTTGCTATTACTGTCATTAATATCTATTAATATCTCCTGGTAGCCAGGCACGGTGATGCACACCTATGTAATCTCAGCACTTGAGAGGTTGAGGTGGGAGGATCTCTGTAAGTTTGAGACCAGCCTGGGCTAAATGGTGAGTTCAAGACCACTCTGAGTTACACAGAAAGAACCTGTCTCAAAAAAAAACAAAAAAAAATTATGGAGCTTGTCCTTAAAATATATCCTTTTAACTGTAGAAAATAACATGGATCTTCCTACAAAGAACATATCGTAGAGAGGTCTTTTGGTAGGAGAACTACAAGCGCACAGTATCATTTCTAAGAAAGAATACAGAGAAGTAAACGTTTATAAATTATCCTTGGTGAAGATAACCTTGAAAAATCAGACAGTCCTTTAACTCAGAGAATTCTAATAATGGCTTCTTAGATTTCAGTGAAAATAAATGCTTCATGTGACAGTTCTAAGATTGTTTTATAACAACACTAGGGGCCCCACAGGACAATTAGAAACCAGGTTACATGCTTTATTTTGAAACTGAGCAGTGCTGTTGAAATGTCACCCTCACAACAAGGGTTACAAGGAGAGAAGGTGGCCAGAACTACAAGCTTTAATGCTAAGTGAAATAAAGCACACACACACAGCATGCTTTTCTCTTTCATGAAAAACAATATATAACTAAAATACAAAACAAAGACAGATGAGAGAGAGCAAGAGTGAGAGAGAAGTTATTATAATCTAGCATGAAAGATGTATCTAAAATTGAGCCTTTATTTAGTGCAACTATCTTATATGTTTTAAGTATTTTTGGCCTATTATGCTGGTTATTAACTTACATATGATAATTAACTTTATAAGGATTTATAATATAAATAAATGAAACTGACGCTGTCAAAACAGAAGTTTGAAGGGAAGAGGAAAAAATAAGTGAAATATGTTATGGACATGTACCAATTTTGTACTATGAATATAATCACTATGTACTGTAAACAAGTATTAATAAAGCTTTTTAAAATAAATTCTAAAGGGCCGACCAAATAGTTCAGTGAATTAAAGCGCCTGCAAGCAGGTACAGGAGTCAGGGGCTCAATCCCTGGGCCTGACATGCCCACCCCACCCCGGGGTCACACTGAAGTGATGGCATGCACCTATAATCCCAGCTATTTGGAGGCCCTAAACAAGCCAATCACTACAAGTCTGATCTGATGTGAAACCCTAAACACCCTGTAGACCTTCCCCTAAAAATACAATAAATAAATAGATAAATAAACAAACAAATACTAAAAAAAAATTATAACTCAAATAAAATTCAACACATTTGAAAATCAATAAATAAATCAAACATAATGGGTCAGCCAAATAGCGCAGCAGATTAAAGCACCTATAAACAGACGCAGGGAAGAGGGGTTCAATCCCTGACCTACTGACCTGGCCCCCAGGGCAGGCTGATACAGCAACTAAGACTGGGCATGGTGGCACATCCCTGGAATCCAACTCTTGTTAGGCTGTAAACAGGTGGATCACTACCAGCCTGATCTAGTAGTGAGACACTGAGCACCCTGTAGACCCTTCCCTAAAACACACACACACAAAAAAAAACAGATATAACAACTAAGTTTCATACAATTTAACTATAGCTTAAATTCTATCATAAAAGCAATTTTCTTCTCCAAATATAGGCATATACATGTTTAAGAGTTTTAGTATAAATTTCAAGAAAAAGAAGAGAATGGCACATTACAAATAAATAACCAGCTTAATGCCACCAAGACACATTGTAAAAAGAAAGGACCAGTATATTCTTATAACTATTATTACTATTGTTATTATTATTGTATTTGATAAACAAAGTCTGTAGATTTTTTGTGATGTTTTGGTACAGGGTCTCACCACGCAGCTCACACTCACAGTAATTCTATGTTCAGTCTTCCCAGTGCTAGGATTACAGGCACGCATCACCATGCCCAGTCTCCATGGCCAACTCAGCGCACCCAGGGGTGGAGCAGGTGAAGCATGCAGTACGGGGAATCAAACCGTGGTCCTGCACTTGCCTAATCAGGCACTTAGTCCACTGAGCTATCTCATCAGCCAACTAGGAGATTCTTGAAGTGTTAGCCAAGCGTATAAATGATCCTTAAAAAGGGTGTGCAACACTACATTATCTATCAGGTCAAAAGAGTAAATAGGGACCAAAAAGGATAATAGCTTTTGTGAAATAGGAAGAAAATGGTCAAATGAGAAGGGGAACCTAGGAAGCATGAGGGAAAAAGGAAAAGAAGGGAAGAAAAAATGGTGAGAAAAGAAGGAAACCATGGAAACAAAGCTTTTGCAAATAAGGAGGGGTTTGAAGAAAGGAAAGAGGAATGGGGAGGAAAAGAATCAAGTTGTGTTCTGGACAAATTCAAATTCCCTATGATGAATGTAATCATTATGAATACCTCAAATGTACCAATAAACATAATTAATTATGAAAAAGTAAAATTAAGAGAAAAGAGCAAAGAGTGCAGTCAATTGCAAATTCATGAAGAAAAATCCTATTGTCTTTCTTTGATATTATTTGCCCTTATAAAGTGGCAAGACTATCTAATGCCAATTATTAAATCCTATGTTTCTTCACAACTCAAGTTTATTTTGTTTTTCTCATCACAAAACTAATTAATGGTCAATATAGAAAATATGGAATGTATTGAATAGCAGATGAAAAATGTAATACTGGGACTCAAATAAGTCAGCCTCTCTCTTTAGCTCCCCCAAACAAGCAGGCATGCATACACATGTGTATGTGTGCATATGCATTACATTATGCCAAGCCTGGAGAAGTATCTTCTCAAGTATGTTAATAATAAAAGATTTGTTTCCTGTTAAAGATCATTTTATTACAAAAACATAAATACAACAGTAACATAAATCCTTCCCAAAATTTGTGTACCTGGTTTCATTTAAATGCCAAGAGGAGGAAAGATAAGAAAAAAGAAAGGAGGAAAAAACAGGCAACTATACATACAGGATGACTGAGATGATTGTACTCATAATTTCCATCAGGTTTTTTTTTAAATAGCAGTTAATGTGTAGAATTTTCACTATAACTAACTCTATATGCTGATATCTGCAATCTGAGCAACTACATCAAGGACACCAACGTGTAACACAAAGACCATGGTTAAATACCTCTCATGTTGGTCTTTCAAATGTGTACCATTTCAAATGTCTTATGAATTATACTCTCTTTAAAATAAATGAAAAGAAACAAACAAAAAAAGACAAGGAAAGAAAAAATTAAGATTACTTGAAACCAAGTGCCAATATTCAGTTATTTCCCCAATCTTGCATAACTGTATCTATTGTTGTGGTTTGTGTCTACTTGTCCCCCCAAAGGCTCATGCAGTCATGGGGCGAGGACTTCTAAGAGTTAGAGATTAACTCATGATCCACTGGGATTATGGGTGATTCAAGGCTGGCATTATGGGTGTGAGTATTACACCCAGCCTTAGGCAGAGATCCAGAATGTAATATAAGAGAGACAGACTCTCTCTCTGTTGCCATTGTTGCTGTTCCACCGCCAGGAACTGCTGCTCTCTGCCCTGTACCACTCAGCCTTGGAGCCAGCTGAGTATGGACTGAAACCTCCAGGAAGTGTGACCTAAATAAACCTTTCCTTCCGTCATTTTGGGTGTTGGGTGTTTGTCCCAGCAATGAGACTAGAGTAACTGAGACATCTGCTAATCTGAGCAACAGATGTGATGATAAATAGATAATGTAAGAACCATTATTAATTATTCCTCAATTAAAAATTTGTAACATATGCATTGTTGTATGTTACCCTGTTTCTGTCTTTTTGTTTGTTTTTGCTTCTGTTTTTACTCTTCAAAATAAAACTATAAATGTCAGGAGGAAAAAGTGATTTGGGGGTCCAACTATGATTCAACAGGCCATTAAAACCTTCCAGGATAAAAAAAAAAAAAACTCCTTTCAAAAAGGGTAAAGAGAAAATCATAAATAAAATGATCACTGATCTCTGCAAAACATAAGCCATCCTTTTGAATTAATAATAAAACAAAAAACTGTTGTAAAAAAAACTTTTGCTTGACCCAGAAATATGGCTCAGTTACAACAATAATTATATTAAGTAAGAAATGATTATTATTAGTGTATAAAATGTTTTTTTTTTTTTTTTTTTTTTTTTTTTTTTTTTTTTTTTGTCTTTTTGAGACAGAGTCTCACTATGCAGTTCAGGCTGGCCTTGAGCTCACTTTTGTAGCCCAGGCTGGTCTCGAACTCGCACCGATCCTTCTGCCTCAGCCTCCCGAGTGCTAGGATTACAGGCGTGAGCCACCACGCCCGGCTATAAAATGGTTTTGTGATACAATTATATCCACTGTATCTATGTGTTCACATGAGCTCCTATTTATTGATATATCAAAAATATATGAGCCTCAAAAAATATATGAGCCTCATAAGAATTTTAATTTAGAAATGAAACCAGTTAGTAGCTAAGAGTGAAGAGGAAAAACTTCTAGGATTCATTAGGATAAAATCATTGTTGGGCAGACTAAATACTTGATGAAAAGGACCAAGAGGTCCAGTGGCCCAGGAGTGAAACTGGCCCTTAGGAGTTGGACAAGTTACATGAATACCACGGTGTCCCAGGCTCATCAGTGGGCAACAGTTCTTACCTCCAAAGGTCAGTAAGATGGTTAAGTAGAGTAAGGTTTATGAAACGTTTGCAACATTTTCTGACACATAGGAAGCCATCAAAAACTCTCCACTTTACAATTTTCAGTTTTATATATAACCTCCAGAAAAATATACACAGTTGTTTACAAGATGGTATTCATTATAAAAGGAATATTACCTGCAGTTGCAGTTTTGACTTTTTCTCTAATGAGTCACACCACTCAGACTTAAACACAGTATAATTAATTTACATAATAAATATTCAAAGATGGCTGGTGTTTACAATGAAATAATGTGTCAGGTCCTGAGTTCATGTGTAGACTTCCTTGGAATTACAGAGATAGGTAAGGTTAATTATCATTTTAAATATGGTGATCAGCTATTACCTTTTCTCTTTTTGATAAAAGGGCAAAATATCCTTACTATATGCAAAAAATATTTCTGTTGACAATTTATTCGTTGCTTTTTATGACTTAGTTTGCTTTCAAATTAAGCAATTATATATTAAACAAACGCTCAGGAAGTGGAAGCAAAAATCATCTCCTAGGCATAGTTAGTACTTCTTAAAGGTCTCTATGAAGTAACACACTCCAATTAATATTTATTCTCTTCCATACAGCATTGATGACTATGCGACCTAAGGGAAGCCTGCTGCCCGCTAAGGCGTATGAGGTTAACAACAGGATTTGGCTGGAAGAAAAAGTACATAGCATTATAAAGTTCTCACTTCTCAGCCAGCTGAAGTATGCTAGAATAAAGAAAGCAGGAGGCAACCGAAGGCAAAAATAGTAACAAACAGGTACAAAGTTATTCTTTCTTACCCCAACTCTATTACTAACTCCCAGCATTACTTTCTACATGCTTTTGTGCTGCTTGAGAGAATCTACTATTTCCCTATAGAAGTGGGCTGAGCTGCAGTATAACTAAGAGAGTTCTCCACATTAGCTTCCAAATACAGGAAGCACAGCTGTAAATAAAACACACATCATTTGTTGTGCCTAGGATGTTATTAACTTCTGCCTCCCAGAAACTGAAACATCTATACAGGGATTCATTTATAGACACACAGAAGAACTTTGCTTGCTAGGCTCATTACAGGTCACTCATGAGCATACCATTTAGTACTGACACAGGCATCCTCGCCACACTGTGTTATTCAGACTTGATGGCCATCTCCTCCAGCAGCCATCATGAAGCCTAACATTTCATTTCTGAAATTTGTTTTTCTGTCTTTAGGCTTAACGAAAAGTGAGAAATAGAAAAAAGGATAGCTGGAGTCAAAAAACTGGTATAGGACGCACTGTGCAATATAATGAGAAAAGAGAATCACAGAAGTTTAAGTAAGAAAGTGACTTTATACAAATTATGCTGGAACTAATGCCGATAGTAATGTGGAGACACACATTAGAGAAAGCAATAAAAGGTAAGTCAATGTGGTATCTGAGCTACAGCACTGCAAACATAGAAAAAATATACAGTATAGATTTTGTGGGCAGAATGAGAAAGAACATCTACTTAGATGCAGATGGCAAAAAAATCCAAAAGTCACTTTGACATCTAACTAAATATGATGATGCCAAGAGCCTTAATAATAACCAGAAGAAAACAAATTTTGCATGTGCATTTGAGGGGCCTGCACGATATCACCATACAGAACAATCCAGAAGGCAGCTCAAAAATACAGGCATGATGCTCCTGAAGGTAGCCAACAGCAGTCAACAAAGAGGTAAAAAACAAGGACCAAGAAAGAACTAGCAAAAACAGCTGAAAGAACCAAGGAAGAAGGCTGTAAAACATAACAAGGAACAAGAGAGCATCAATTCACAATGTTCATTTCCACCAGGGCTCAAAAACATCTATGCTGTGTCACTGGATTTAGCAATGAGAAAGTTTAGAAATGTTTCCAAATTGGGCCGGGCGTGTTGGCACACACCTGTAATCCCAGCACTTGGGAAGCTCAGGCAGGAGGATCAGTGCGAGTTCAAGACCAGCCTGGGCTACAAAAGCGAGCTCAAGCCCAGCCTGAACCGCATAGTGAGACCCTATCTCAAAAAGAAAAAAAAAAGAAAGAAAGAGAAATGCTTCCAAATAGTTTCTGTAAAAATTACGGCAAAAGTCTGATCTCACTGGGATAAAGAAGAAATGGAGAAGAATGCATTGGCTACTCTTTCCAGGTGTTTGAAAATAAAGAAGGGAGCAATGTCCCAATTTAGTTAAGAAATGTGACAGACTGTGAAGAGTGCTCTAGTCTGCAAGTTCGATTCAGGGTAAAGATATGGAGACACCGCGGCTTCAGTTGCCAGGCAGAACGAGCAGCCAAAGTCGCATATGGCTACTGAACCAAACAAGACCAGACCAAATGGAGATTTGTAGGATGAAACCCACATCATATTTTCAAGCCTAGTTATTTCCAAAACTGTATTAAAATTATATTAATTTTTAATGCGAATTTCTTTAGAAAATAGCATTTTGGTATCTTGAGGGAAATATATTATTAAAATTAATTTTACTTCTCTTTTTACTTTTTAACATGTGACACTAGACAACCTAAAATTCCATTAGATTGTTGACATGCTACTTTTATTGGCCATTATGAGCTAGGAGAGAAATAACGGACTAGAAGAATATGCCTTACATGAGGGTAGACAGTTACAAAGAGCTGACCCCGAACCATTTCAGGATTTTCCAGTTTAAGACAACAAGGTCCTGACTGATTCAGTGGCTCATTCAGGTTACAGGTATAGTGAGAAGCAAAGTACAGACTAAAACCTAGTTCATTTTTTCACATCTTAAAACATCAGTAAAAGCCTAATGGTTTAGATTTTAGAAGATGTTAACACTTTTACCCTTTATATATACCCTTTATACATTTTTACATCTAAATTTATACTCACTTGTTATGATATGCATCTAGATGCCCCCTACAGCCTCACACTGGTAGGCACAGTTTTTCAAAGGTCATTGAATTACGGGGGATGAGGGATGACAGGTGACTTGCTGTCAGGTACCGGGTCCTGGTAGGAGAGGCTGGTCCCTCCCTTTCTCTCTCTCTCTCCCCTCTCCCCTCTCCCTACTCCCCTCTGCCCTCTGCCCTCTCCACTATGCCTCTCCCTAGTCATCTCTTCTCTGTCTCTCTCTCTCTGTCCCTCTCTCTGTCTCTCTGCCTCTGTCTCTCTCTCTCTGTCTCTCTCTCTCTCTGTCCACACCCCCACATCTCCCCTTGTGACTTGCAGCCACCTGGCCAACCTAGGCACTGAGGCTACCAAAATAAACCTTTCTTCCTTAAAGTTGTGGGTGTTGAGCACTGTATTTCAGCCATGAAAAAAAGTGACTAAGAAAGCATTCGATACATGACCAGGAAAGTGAAGGCTTTGACTAAGATGAGTCAGCTCCAGGGATTTGGTAGAGAGCATTTTTATCTTCCTCACTCTTGGGGTTTTAAACTCTGGTTAAAAAGGCCAGTTATCTTCATAAACAAAATTTTTTGCTTTCTCCACTTTTCAGTTAATGGTAAAATAACAGAAGCAAATAAAATTTTACTAATTAGGGAGGTACTAAAAAAATTTAATGTAAAACATAACCCCCCTCATAAAATTATGACCTTGATTACAGTCTCTTCTTATACAACCCAATAACTTAAGATATATCAACCTATGATTTATTTCCTTTTACTAATTGCTTCTGAATTTATTTCAAGCCAATTTCACACTAATTTTAAAGAAAATAAATATCTATTAACTACATATTTCCTAAAATGTAGCTGTGAAAAAATATACCTAGGAAAGTTTGAAGAATTTACTTCTCAACTTTTGTGTTATTATCTGCCATTGAGAGTGATAGCTATGACCTCATGGAGCTCATTAGTTTAATGCTATGGAAAGTTAAAAGTTCATGTCTCCAGTATATGATGACATACCCTCTTTTACACTGTGGCAAGATTTAAAGTCCTAGTTTACCCAGTGAAAGTGTCATCCAACCATTATGTTGTATGTCCACCACAGATTCAGGGTCACTCTTAGTCATAACTAATCAAAATCCTTGTCTATTTTTTAATACCTTGAGCTACTGTAAATCTACTCTTCCTCTGTAAATTTTTTTGAATTTAAAAAGTAAAGAAATCATTTTATGCAGATTTTACATGTGAAAATGAAAAATAAGAATCACTTTATTAATTAATCTGAGATTCCTATTTTTCCCAAGTAGCACAATAAACTTTTTTACTATTGGTGCCCATTAATTTTACAAAATACTGGTTTAACTGTTTCTATTTTCATCATCTCCATCTCCCATTGCCATCTCTTATACCTCATTTCCCTCTCATTTTCTTCCTGTCTGCTATTTATTGCTGAGATACAAAACCTGGCACCCACAACCCTAAGGAGAAAACGTTTATTTTGCCTCCCAGTCTGTAGAGATCTCAGTCCCCGATCAATGGGCAACATGGTCAAGGGCAGAGCAGAGGGAAAACAGCCTGTGGCATGGCCGCAGGAAGCAGAGCTCCATCCAAGGAAGAGGGAGAAAGACGCTTCAGACCACACTTCATCTCCCAAGCTCACATTCAACTATGAACTCATCAGTGTATGTCCCACCCGAGGCTCCAGTCACCTCCCAAACACTGCACTTACAGGTGCATGAGGATCTGGGGAAGTATCAAGACACTGAATACAACACTTCTTGTCTAAAGATGGTCATCATTCTATATTCATATCATCATCTTTCGATTTCATATATTAAGGAGAACATGGGACTTTCTCAGTCTGTCTTGTTTCATTTAGCATGACAATCTCCACAGTTTCATCTACGTCCTTATAAATGACAAGATTTCACTAGGTTTTACTGCTACTCCTTCACTGCACAAAATACAGATTTTTCGATCCATTCATCTGTAATGGGTACCTAGGTTAGTCACATATCTTCATTATCAGGCATTGTGCCTCATTTAACATGGCATGCAGGTATACCTACAATGTGCTGCCTTCAACCCTTCAGGTATATACCAAGGAGTGGTGTAGCTAGATCCAATGGCAACTCCAGTTTTAGTTTCTCAAGGAACTTCCATAGTTATTTTTATAGTAGATGTATAAGTTTACATTCCCACCAGTGGTGGACAAAGGTTGCTTTTTATCAGCATCCTCACCAAAATATCACTTTAAATTGTACAAACTACTGATTTTTGCAAGGCACATTAATAAGCTAGTAACTGCCAAAAACATGATAGCTATTTCCTTTGTAGAGCTACTCCTTCAAAATACAGCGTTGACAAGCAATGAATAAAGATTATTTGATTAGACAGTATTTCATTTTAGATATATACCCTATATTTACTTTAACAAATAAAACTTACTGGTATTCCAAAATGACATTATTGGAGTTAAAAAAGAAAAAATCAGCTTCCACTGCTTGAATACATGTTGCTATCTCAATGTATCACATGGATAAAAGATTTGTCCAAGTCTGGCTAATGGAGTAAGATACAGAAAATCAGTGTGCTTACCAAAGAGACTTTCTGATGTTTATCATTCATTTTGGTTCTATTTTATTAGCAGTAATGGAGAGGACCATAAGCAAGATAAGAGAGTGTCTACCCGTGAGCTACATCTCCAGGCACAGTTTTCAGTGTTGATTTCCGTGTTTTCTTTTGCCCTGCTAATCACTGTCCCTCTGAGCATAACGGGAGTGAGAGTGCTCAGCTCTCTCCAAGTCATTCCACACTGAACTCTCTACTGCAGACAGGCTGTTGCCACTGCTCCAAAGTACAGAACCATGTATCCTTTGAAACTGAGCCTCAGCATAGCCTTAAGGAGTTCTGTTCATTTTCCCTACTTGTACTTGCTACTACTCAGCATTCTGTGTGACAGATGCTAAGTGCCATAATGCCTTCTCCTCTTGGGAAAGAATAATACAGTATAGAGCTACAGAAAATTGCTGCTCCTTCTCTGTGGCAGCCTGAATTACATCACTGATGTCCACATCAACCTACTTCATTTTAAGACAATGAAACTGCATGTTCATGTATGGTATATTCAGTACCAATATTCGAGGAAATATTTACTACAAGCAACATTTAATAGGCCTTTAACATGATATAAAGCCTATCATTTGGTACAAAGAAATTTTTTTTTAATTTTGCTTAACTCTCAAAGCATTACTAAAAGAAAAAGCTACAAAATACAATGTAGTCTTCAGTTCTGTAATATCAATAAAAAACCTAGCAGTGTTTAGGATTTCTCTCTTACCAGCTAATATATTTAGACATTCAAGTTCAAAAAACTTATTTACCACTTTTTTCACACAACTGTTCACTCTTCTCTCAGAGTTTGTACATACCATCTCTAAAACTCCCCCGCTTTTTCTCTGATCAAGGAGGTACCACCCAACTTTAAAACCTAGTTTCAGTTCACAGTTATTTTTCTTTCATCCCTTCTACCTGCATTAAGGTCGTTATTTCAGTATCACCGCACTAACTGCTCACATAGCTCTAAGTTCACTGTGCCTCACATGCCTGCCTCACATATCTGCTGCTGAGGATGCTCCTGGGAGGAAAGAGCCCCCATTTCTGGGTGCCACCTCACATCTGCCATGGTATGCTAAAAACTAGTAAGTTAGCTCACAGGGGATCTGGGAATGCAACTCAGCACAAAATGTCTGCCTAGATGTGCAAAGCCCTGGGTTCAAGGCCTAGCACTGAAAGGAAAGGAAAAACTTACCTTGATGCATTCTGACCACAAACTTTCTCTTTTTAGATACCCATATGCCATGGATGAGTTCAAACAACCAGGATAGATTCACTGAATGTGGGATTGGGAAAAGGTTCCTACTTACTATGGAGAATCAATACTAATCACAGAGCCCCTCTTGACACAACTGTGGATCTACTGGATATCATACTTCTCTACAAAAATTCCACACACCACACTTTTGACAAGCTTCAAAAATATCCGCTTTCAATTTTGTCTTATTCAACTTACATCTATCCAGAAGAATAAAAAACTCCATGAGGAGAGATAGTCCAGCTGTCTATGCTCTTTATTGTAACAATGAATAAAGTAGGTATATCTGAAAAACTTGCCAAGAGAATAAATTGTACATACTTTAAATATGCTATTATAAGGAAAAGTTGTGATATGCCTCACATCATAAAATAAATTTAATCTGTGTGTGTGGAGAATAAAATAATCAGAGATAATTTTCAAACTACAAGATATTTTTCAAGGTATCAGATATAATATCTTCATTTAAGAAAAAAGGCCAAGTGATCTACAAATGTTAACTGACACATCCCAGTAGTCCCTTAGGGCCACAGTGAGCCTAGAATGGATCTCTTGGTACTCACCCCAAATCCTTCTCACTGCATAATCATGACTGCTCCAAGAGATACTCACCTTGTGAGCTAACTTGTGGCAACATGGCCAATAATTTTTGAGGAATAGATTTTTACATTGGCATTCAACAATAAAATACAATGCAGAACCACACTGGACATAATATCTAATGAGAGACATGCTAATTATAAGAATATCAATGGCAGAAGAAAGGCTAAAATTATTAAAAGGATTGCATTTGTGTGTATAGCAGATGACTTTCTCAACAGAGCATGGTTGGGACTACGTCCAAAGTCCTATTCCTGCCATCTTTGAGTTGAGAATTGGCTCTGAGCTTAACTATCTCGGTTACTATTCTGTCTATCTAAGCATTAGTTCAAAATTCATATGAAATAAGATTGTACACTGATTCTAGAAGAAATTACCCAAATCTTGCCATAATTTGAAGTTCACCAATGTCAGTACAAACTGACAGAATGGGCTGACAAAATATAACATACTTATATTTTAATTATTCTCTCTATAAATTATTTAAATAACTGATGGGTAGAAAAATATAAAATATTTGAGAATCATATGTATATGTTTTTAATAAGGATAAGCTAAGATACACTAAAAAATCAATTTCCTACACTGTATCTTTTCTTGGTCAGGGCAACTGATAACCTATAAAAGTGTTTATTCAGAAAGAGCTGAATAAAATAAAATCAAAGGTGAAGAATTGATCAACGACTCTAAAAAATTTGTTAATTTATAACCTTTTATACCCTTCTGACAAGAAATGTTTTACTAACTCGTTATTTGTTACAATTTAAAAATCAGTAATATAGCAAATTGTGCCAAAGAATCATACTATCTTAAAAATAAGTAAAACTATCATTTACCATAGTTCTAAAACAAAAGTGAATATTCAGAGATAATTACAGGAGGTTAACTTCATTAGCCAACACCTAAGGCAGTTTTCTGATTTTTTTCAATGATTCTATTATTGTGTAATTATCCATATTGTTTTTCTTCCTTTTTGTTAAACTGAAATTCACCTAAGCAGCTTAACCTTTCATTCAGAATCATTAAATATATACACCCCCTCTTTCACTGATAATTGGCCTCTTACTTTATGAACTGATTTCCCCTCTTGATTTATTATAAACCTTTTTTGCCAAATTTGGATCTATTCTATTAATAATCCTTTACCTTTTTTCAACTCAATTAACATACTATCCCTGTTACCAAAGCTTTCCTATTATGTCTCCAAGTTGCTATTGCTCTTTAAAGATCCTTTAGTAGGATAATGAATTTTTAATAAACCTGAGTATTTCAATGATTCTTATGTAATTATGTGCTGAAATTTATGGGAGACATGCTACTCACACTGAAATGCTTCCTACTGTCTTGTAACAGTACTCTATGGTGACTTTTCAGACATACAAATACATAAACCTCTGCTACATAACTTGTGTCCTCTAAAAGGACAGAAAGCCACATTGCAATTACCATATCCACAGCCAAATCAAACTGAGCCAGCTCTGTCAGCAATTCCAACACCCACACAATTTTTAATAAAGTGAAACCTATATGTTTGCCATCAGTAAATATTAATATGACCTCTGAGAGTGAATAAATCTGTTATTAGATTATGCAAGAAGAGTTACCTTTTATGATATGGGTCATCAAAATTTCTCATTAAGGGCAATACGTGTTGTGTGTACGTGCATGTATGTGCGGCTTTGCTGTGTTTTACTTGTCAGCCACCCCCCTTCTAATTAACCACAGTCACATTTCCCAATGTGAATGAAGGATTTTGCCTTCATCCCTCTGAAAAACATAGTCACCAATTTCAAACTTTTCCATTTTCAATAACTTCAACCAAGGATAGATAGAATCTTAACAAGTATATATTCATTTTATGCCTTTGACCAATAAAGACCTAGCATTCAAAGCTTCCTTATCTTTTCCAGCATTCCTGTTTAATATGCTAACATGGCTCTCTTTTCCAAAAAACTTCAAATCAGTTTTTATTCCAGCTTCAAAAGCATGCATCGTTTTTCTAATACTCTGGGGAACTGATTCTTATGGCCAGCCTGTTAATAATTCCATCTTCATTCCTAAAACTAGTTTCATTCAACTTTTTAAATGCACAGGCCTTTGAAATCAAACTGTAAAATACATTTCCCCTAGGAAGGGCTGACACTGGCCCACTGCCACATAAGTCTCCTGCACAGGTTAAGTCTACACTCACAGAGGCCTCCTTCTGTTCACTACACCCTGAAATTACCATCCGGAAATTCTTGACCCAGAGTTTATTATGTACATCAAATCTAAAATGACAATGGAGCATTGGTAACGCTTGTGTATATGAAAAAAAAAAAGTATTTCTCTTTAATTTTTGAAAAATATTTGCAAAAGGCATGAAATTACAGTTTGAGGGATTTCTGTTTGCTTTTACCAGTTTACAAGATTTATTCAGTATTTTCCTGTCTTCCATTAGTTAAAGTACCAAGTATCATTTTGCTTATCTGGAGGTAACATGTCTCTTTTTTTCTTTTTAACTTACTCTTCTGTTTTCAGTGCTTTGACTACCATGTGTCCTGAAAAAATGTTTTTCCTGATAAGTTATCCTGAGGCTGTTCTTTTCATCTGTGAATTATGTCTTTCATGAGTTTGGGAAAATTCTCCACTTTCCTGTATCCAAATGTGATACACTCTCCTCTCTTCTTCTCAGACTTTATCACATAAAGGTGAGTGCTTAATACTATAAAACTGCTTGTACTATTTGTTATGTTCTATTCTTTTATTTCTCAGGGCTGGGGATATAGCTTAATGGCATAAAGGCCTGCCTGGCAAGTGTAAGGTCCTAAGTTTGATCCCTGGTACTGCGACAAAAAAAATTAATTAATAAAAATAAAAACTAGAGGTATTCTTTCATTCCTCCATAATTCTTCGGTCTAGATGTTTTCTTTTCTTTTCTTTTTTTGTCTTTTTGAGACAGGGTCTCACTATGCAGTTCAGGCTGGCCTTGAGCTCACTTTTGTAGCCCAGGCTGGTCTCGAACTCGCACTGATTCTCCTGCCTCAGCCTCCCGAGTGCTGGGATTACAGGCGTGCGCCACCACGCCTGGCTGGGTCTAGATGTTTTCTAATCGAACTATTACCCAGTTTACTGATGCTCTTGTCAGTGTATTTAATAGAAGTTAAATTCTTCTTTTAAGTATTCCATTTGGTTTACACTTTTCATTTCTAAATCATAAAGGAATTCAAAATTCTAATTTTCTGTTGAAATCATATACACTTTCATCAATTTTTTCCGTGCTGGCAATATAACCCCAGGGCCACAGCACGCTAGGCAAATTCTCTACTTTCACAGCCCTGATCAATTTTTAAATTTATTGACTTATAATTATTTCATAGGCCACATCTGATCATTCCACTTTTTGGATCCCTAATGCAATTTTTTATAACTTAAAGTTTCACGCCATTTATTTTTTTCTTGGTCCTGGCCCTATGATACATGATAGAATTCTTAATAAATGCCAGGTGTTGTACAACAAAAATTATAGAACCTCATGATGTTTTGTTTCTGGCAATGGGAGACAAGAAAAGTAAAGGCACATCACCTTAAAATTAAGACAAGGTATACCAGAGGCTGCCTTTCCATTTGAGTAAGTTGCAGTCTATTTCTACTTTTCCCTGATTTCTAGGATAAAGCTTTCTAGAATAAGGCCCTCCCAGGGTCCCAAATAAAAACTGAAAAGTGTTTTACAAGGGTCTCTCCACTTGCTTCCTGGATTATGTGTGACTCTTTAACGTCACAAAACTGGCAAAAATTATTCTCACCATCTCATTTTAGCTTCTGCTTCCTCGTTTCTTAGCCTAGTGACAGGCACCACTTACAAACTCAGCAAGTCCAAGGTAGAAAGGGAGCCCAATTCAGCACTCACCTCAGCGTGATTCCCTTACTTGTAGAAACTTACCCACTGGCAGTGCTCAAGTCCTTTATGATATTTCCGCAGTGCAATTTCATTTTTCTCAGTATAGGCTTTATTTTGAAATAACTATCTCATAATAGCTGGAGTAAAAAGCTGCTCCTGACTGAACCTGGTGGCCTGCGTCTATGTATGAGTATATCTGATAGGTTCCCAAAGTATTTATGTTGACATAACTATAAGAAAGTTTATTTGATCTGTTATACTTCTTGCTTGAAAGCTAAGCTACTTACTGCTCTAGCATCTCAATTAATTCTTTGCTAGAACTATTACTTGAATTTATATCCAAAATAATTCTCCACAGCTCAGGCCAACTCCCTTCCTGTAAAATGGGATTAAGACAAGATGCCTTGTTCGGCGCTTCATCTTTACAATGCTGTGTTGCACTCACTTTTTTTTCTTTTTCAATATATGTAATGCTGTTCTCAGAGAAAACATTTTTTCAAAATATAGCATACAATGTTGCCTACACAACTTATTATCTACCAACTAATCGTTACCTCTCCAACAATGTAAAATTTAGAGAAGAGATAAATGGAAGCAATGGTTATCTCCTATAGTTACATTAGCACAACATTTCAACAATTCTAACTTGAAATTTATGATTGCTGAAATATTTTAAGCTATAATTTGTCTCTGAAATAATAAAATGTTTCATTGTGTTATTAAATGTATAAACATTTGTAAAGATGGTTAATCTTACTCAAGAAAACAAACTGCCATTAAAACCTGCCTTAAAAATTACAATTATAGTCTTCTGAAAAGCATTGTAAAAGTTGTTTGAATCAAAAAATAATATTTATACTGTCTCATTTTATTTTCAAAAGAGTAGTATTTGTAAACATACTTAGTAATTAGTATGGACAGTTGAACATGCCAAAAACTAAATTTCTCTTCAAAATAAATTGTAATGCAGGATTTTCATTTGGCAGCATTTTATTGTCAATTAGCAGTAAAAACAAAAATTACAAACCTATAAGTTTCACCCCATCCACAAAATTGTTCTTTAATAGTTAAGGCCTTTCCACTGCTGTACAAGATGTACAGTATTGCCATTCAGAAAAGATATTTGGTTGTAGACAAAAATATATAGTAAGTAAAACAGGTAAGTATATACAAGGTAAGTATGTTGCAAGCTCTATTAGACTGGTTTTCAATATCATTTCTCTGGGCATTTGTTTTATTTTTTTTGTATAAAATACTTATTTTATTGAGTTGTTTTGAATTTGATGCATCTCTCCAGCATATTATAATTGATCCATTAAACTTGTAGCTTCATCAACATTAACTGGTTCATTTTCATGATGCGGTTGATTAATCCACGCTTTCCGCCGAGGTTCAAGAATCACCTTTTTTGAGAAGTATGCAAGTGCCTTCCGAATGTTTGCAAAAGCATTATTCATTCTGCGCATTTTTTCATCATTCACAATGTTTACCCTCTTAAGATTAGTGGTAACTGGTTTTCCTCTGTTTTTGGACTTAAACTTTTTTTGGTGGGATATGTGAAATACATTCTTGGGCTTCTGCCCTCTTGGCCATTGTCTTTGATATCTGCGAGCGGATGCCCAAGCTCCAGGAGACGATGTCTGGAAGCCCGCAGCCCAGGAAGTTCCGGAAAGAAGGCTGGGCATTTGTTTTAAAATATGAATTTCCTTTCTTAGCAGGCTTCCATTCATTTCCATGGCAGGCCAAAGATGTAGCAGTATCAAGCACAGAGGAGCTAGTACCTCACCATTTCCCTGGCTCCCAAATCACCCATCAAAGGCTCTATGCTACTTCATCCACGGTCCTGGCCCAAATCTCCACAACTTTCTCTCCTTACTTACTGCTAGCAATGTACCCATCACACTGGCCATCTGTCAGAAAGTGGTAATGAGTCTGGCATGTCACAAACAAGATGCTGAAATTGTTTGCACACATTATGTTCATCATTATGTACTCCTGCTACTAATGAAACTACATTTAGGAGCCAGGATAGCCAGAATTTGGCTGCAGAAATAGGAGTAAAATGAGAGACATAGCAGACCAGGGCCTGCAGGATGTCTTTGCCAAGAATGGGCAAGTTGCTTGGCCACACCATCATGCAATGTGGACAGAGGCAGCATAGAATTACAGCCATTGCTTCAAAGTGAGGCCCTGCAAACCTTTACTCTGCTACCCACCCACTCTGTCCTTAAGTAATCACTTAACTTCTCTATGCTTCCATGTTCTCATCTGTATCTGTAAAATCAAGGTAACAACAGTCTCTACATTTTGGAGAGTTTTAAATAAAGATTAAAGTAGTACAAAACTCGGGGCCCGGCGGGATGGCTCAGTGGTCTAAAGCACCTGCTTGGGAAAGCTTGGGCAGCTTCAGGGACTGCAGTTCGATCCACATGCTGCTCCAGCCCTGCCCTCGGGACGGGCTGAGCCGGCCATAAAAATGAGTGAATAAACAAATAAAGGTTCTGAAACAAGAAAAATAAATAAATAAAATTTTAAAAATTCTTTAAAAAATTTTTAAAAAATAAAGTAGTACAGAACTCTTAGCCCAGTGATTCAAAAATAATAAGCAGTTAATGAACATAAATGGAAATGGCTATATATTTCTATGTTTTCCCCCTTTATCTTCAAACCTGATCACCTCAACACTCACCCACACCCAGTGTTTGCTATATTATCTATCTTTACCTATCTAATGTCTCCCTTTGCAGTCTCCCTTTGTTGCATAGCAATTACTTTGGTGTTTTCCAGCTCAGACTTGGAGATTTCACCTTAATTCACCTGAGACATATTCCATGGAAACATCAATGTATAATAGGAAAAAGTTTAGACATACCATTGCCCAAGAGAAATACAACAAATGCATGTGATTTTTCACAAGTATCAGTAGTTAAACTAAGTGCTCAGTGACCACACTGCCTACTGCATCAGAGAGCAGAAGTGAGGGTCAAACATATATAGGTTCAAATTCTAGTGCTACTTATTTGCCACTTACTTGCTCTAAATTTCATGTTGTCAACAATAACTGTCTCACACGAAGACATAGTGGCATACACCTGTAGTACCATCACTTTGAGAGGCTGAGGGAGGAGAATTTCAAGTTCAAGTTCTATCGGGATAATTTAATAAGATCCTGTCTCAAAATTTAAAAAAAAAAAAATTAAGTCAGTCTAGGAATATAGCTCAATGGCTGATCACCCATGAGTTTGGTATCCAATACTGAAAAGAAAAGTAAAGAAAAGAAAAGAAAAGAGAAAAGAAAAGAAAAGAAACTATTGCTAAATAGCATTATGAGAAGGAAACAAAATGGCATAAGTGCTTAGCACCATGTCTATATTTATGCGAACTCACTAAACAAGAATTCCCTCATCTTAGTCTTCCACTCCTGAGCTGCTCTACTCCTCTGTCTCTTCTAATTTTATTATAAACTTTAGCCTGTTCCATCACCCACACAACAGCCCCTAGCAGCTATAGATTTTACAGGATGACCTTATCTCTAGAAGCCATGGACACTTTCAGTCTTGATCTAAGCAACTGGCCCCAAGCAACTAAATCACCTGTGCCTGGAGAATGGACCTCCAGCCTCCTTCCCCTTTGCCCTTACCCAGCTGGTCCTGTTGCCTGCTCAGCACATACTCCCTCTCGCATACCCAGCTGCTACCAGGGATGGGTTGCCTCGAAGCCACTGTTGACATCAGTGCTTCTCAATTTAAAGAGAGAAACTGGCTTCAAAATTTTAAAATATTGAGCATTAGTGTGAAAAAGAATTGCCTGATATCCCTCAAAAGTGGTAAGAAAGAACAAGAAAAGTTAGAGAATCAAGGAGACTAGAGAGACATGAGAACTAAAACATAACTATAATACCTTGAATATATCTTTGGCCCAAAAACAGGCATTAGTCAAAAACTAGAAGGTTAGTTAGAAGATGTATCAATGTCAATTTTGTGGTTGTGGTAATTACACAACACCTTATATAATATTAATATGAATGTACGGGTAGATGGAACTTCTCTTTGTGTTATTTTTGTAATTTAAGTTCAACACTATTCAAAAAAAAAAGTTAAGATGCTTTTAATGTGATTATTTGGAACTGCATTATAAAGGAGCCTCTATCCCAATGGACCTCTTAAGTGATATATTATTGTAAAAGAGTGCTACTTACATTAAGCCTATTGCAGCAAGGCCATCACACAGGTTAATGAAAAGTCAATTCCATGGTATAGAAAATCCACCTTAATCACTACTATTAGTTTGCAAATACGCTAAGAGTATGAGGCCACCTACATATACTCAGGAGTACTGAGGACTTAATTACAGCAAATCATATTTTGTATGAGCTGTGATTTTATTAAATAAATATAGCTTTTGAATTAACACTACTGAATTACATGCTTAAACAACAACTCTTTTGGAGCCAACTTTTTGCAGAAAGAAAGAGTTAGGAAAAGATAAAGAAATTGAAAAACCACATTCCAGTAGGTAACTGCTTCCCTTCCTTGACCTTCAGTGCCCTAAGTAACAGCATTAGTCAACAAGCTCCAAAGGAAACCCCAGCAATAGAAGAGATAGGCTGTTCTGCTACATCATGTGTTTATGTAACAAACTCAGTTGTAGACACCAGGCAATTTGAGAAAGGATTTCACTATAATATGGAAGATAAATTGGTTCATATGTGACTTTTGCTCTACATCATTAATGTATTTCCTAACAGCAACTGAATGCCAAGTACACAAGGAGGTGCAGCCAGGGAGGAATGGTATTTAATTCCATTTAATCAACTCTTCCTTTAGAAGTAATTATTAATATTACTGTTCTGTGTATAAAAACTCATACATATTAAAAATAAATAAAAGCAACATAAAACAACAATAGAATTATATGCCTCTACTATCATTATATCTTACACAAAGCTTATAACCTTATCTCTACTTACAACTTACTGCTAATAGCCATCCCTCTGCCCTCGTACCCAAAGAGGGCCTCAACATTTCCCTGTGTCACCTACCATCAGGCTATCCTCACCCCTTTGTTTTAAGTCCCTTTGTTTTAAGTACTTAGCACAGAAAAGGTGAAGGTCCTATACCTACTGCAATTTAATATATTGGAAATTTTATGTCTTCTAAACAGTGTGTTTTTATTGTGATTACTATTGTTCTAATCACAAAGTTGCAAACTGAAAGTTTTCCAGAAATGCACATATATTACAATAGAAATGCTGTATTTCTACACATTTGGACTACACAAAATGCTATCCTGGGAAGTTTTTTAATACAGAAATGACATATAACTTTGCTTCCAATGATGACTTATATATCCATAAATATTAATGTCAATGTATAAACAAAAAGATTAAGTTTATTTGGTATTATCTTTAATTTGAATATTCAGATATAAATTCTTATATTCATCCCACTTTCTTAAGTAGGTACAATGGTCAAATTAAGTAATGAAAATCAGCCTCTGTATTTAGGACAGAGAATATGCTTTTTGTATGGAAACAAAACATTCAGTGTTGTTTGACACAGAACAAATGTTCCCATGAGCATTTATCAAAGAAATAGCAATCTTTAAAAATAATACAGTCTACAGATTGTGTAAAACTAAAGTTGTGTCCAGAAAGCATATTCACTCTAAAATCAAATATGTACTCTCAGTACTATAAATATGGCTTTTAAATTATTACCTTAGGCTACAGAAGTTTCATATCAGACCCTAATATTTGTAATGATTATTTGTTGTTAATGCTGTGCCAACACTAACACATTCTTTTATGTAAATAGCTCCTACTAGTAATAAGTTCTATGAAAGAAAGTATAATATCTTTCTACAGAATATAGCATATAATTGATTTACTAAATATATAGTTCACCAAGGATAGTTATCAATTATTATAATAGTAATTTGAATACATTTTAAAAATTAATTCATGTAATAAATATAAATTGCTTTATTATTCACCTATAAGAATAGTGTTCTTTTCTCAACAAAATCCATGATGTGCTAGGACATTTCACGGACCTGTACAACACTGAGTTTTAAAGAGCTTTTTCAATTGTCAATTACCTCTTGAAATGTATTTGCTTAGAGATAGCACATTTCCCATGGAAAAAACTACTGCACAGTTGTCTGCTTGTAGCATGACCTCTTTCACCTGGGTGGGTATCTGCTCCATCACCGACTAAGTGAGGATGTAACCTTGTCAAACCACAGGCAAAAGAATAATGAGCATACAACAGGCTTTCCCAGCATGGAAAAGGGTTTTAAGGAGGTTGCAGAAATAGTACTCTCAATGACAAAATAAAAGAACACTCCAAAGAGTAGGTTAATATTAAAGAAAGCACTCAAAGCCTGAGAGCATTTAATCTGCATCCCTGGAAGTCTGCCACACAAAACTCCACTCCAGTGCATTTAATTCATTAGCTACTAACCAGATTTGGTTAATATGTTTGCAAATGATCTGTTTAGATCCATCTTGAAGGAGATGCCACAGAGTATCTCTTCAAAGCCTTAACCAGAGGTAAAGAAAAAGTACACACTGTTTTGCCCCCCCCCAATTGCATCATCCAACAAGGAAAACCACTACAATTCAAATACGAGAAATACAAATTGAGAAAGTCTTCAATCAATAGTAGCGTTTACTACCTCTAAAACAAACAACAGAAACATTTCTACTTTAGTTGCTACCCCAGTCCAGAGATACCATAACAGGGAATCAGACTAAAACATTTTTATAAATAGCTGAAACCAGAAAAAAATTAAGCAAGTTCTGTTGCAGTTTTCACAGTGTGAATTTACTTTTAAAATAAACAAAACCTCAAATCTAAACCACTGAAGCATGTACTAGGACTATGTATTTTATCATTGTGTCAATTATGCACACTTTTGACATTCCTTTTTTACAACTAAGAATGAATTTTTTGTTCCTGACCAATAACAATATTTTAACAGAGAAACAGTGCCACCTTTTGGTCCCAAACAAAAGCCTCCAGTGCAGTCTTCCACATTTCCTTTTTCAGTTAAACTTCTGACATACATAAATATTACTGAATTTAATATAATTATCCAAAACTGTTCGCTTCAAACACTAAGAAAACAAGATGCAAATCCTCAAAATATTCCAAAGTAATACCAAACATGTATATTTTGGATCATAAGTATAATTATCAATATTTTATCAAGCATCTGGTACCAGAACCATGTCGATCAGTTAATTTTAACTACAAAAGAAAGTCTTTATAGCACTGTCATATTTCAAAATTGATTTTTTAAAACACATATACTTAATTGTACTCATTAATTTCATAATTTGCCATCTGGCTTAACAGCAGATTTCCACTTAGATCACCAAAAATACAATCCAAATATCATATCTTTATTACTTACACCAATGACACAATGTCACCACGTTGAACTTGAAAATTCCTTGCTTTCCAGTGGTTCAAAAGTACCACATCTGATGACTGGCTTCCCCCAGGATTCAAAGAAGGCTAGAAAATGAAGAGAATAGACACATCTATCATTTGTATTTTTCAGTTTTCATGGTTCCTTGCACTTCATAGCTTGAGTGGAATGCAGTAAAACATTTCTAATAGAGTGCCTTTCAATAAATTGCTGTACTAAAGTAACTCCAAATGATAAGTTTTCAAAAAGACTCACTGGGATCCTTATCCAAGAACCAGAAAAAAAATAAAATGCGCAACATATTAATCTCCACTAAACTTTAGCAAAGGAAAGCTTTACAAAGGATTAAAAACATGAGAAAAAATTACTCAATACATTCAACAGACAAATGAAACACAGTAGTATGCATGAAACAATGGTTTCACCTGGGGAAAAGAGGTAGTATTTTCAAATCAGCTACTAAAATACCCAAAACTAAAAAATAAAAACTAGAGAAAACAGATGTAGGGGAAAAGACAATCATGAAAAGTGCATAGATTCCACCATCTTTATCTTTTTTCTAAATTTGAGCCCAGAAAGCAGCATTCATCCTAGGAATCCTGAGGCTAGCTGTGCCCAAGGCCTGGTGGCACAAGAAGTGAGAAGCATTCGATGTAGGAATTCACCCAAAGAACTGAGAGGCCTCTGCAATGCAAAGTTCAGCATCCTAAAAAAAGAGACTAAGGACATCAGAAAACTGAGAAATTGGGCTGGGGAGATAGTTTGGTGGGCTGAGTGCCTGGCTGGCAAGTGCAAGTACCCAGGTTCAATCGCCAGTACCACTTGCCGTGCCAGCCCCAAGGCGAGCCTGCCCCTGAAACCGGGCGTGGTGGTGCATGCTTGTAACCCCAGCACTGGAGAGGATGAGACAGGAAGATCACTATCAATCTGAGCTGTATAGCAAGACCCTGTATCAAATAAATAAATTTTTTTTTTAAACTGAAAAAATATCCCCTGTTCTTGGCTAGGCAGAACAATGTAGTTAAAAATGACCTTTCTTCAAAAACTGATAAGAGATTTCACATAACTAATCAAAATACTAACAGCACAGTATTCTTCACAAATTTAGAGAAAATAATCATAAATATGAAATCAGAAGAGACCAATAATAACAAAAGAAATCCTGGACAACAAGAGCAAAGCAGGAAGAATGATAATCCCAAGTTTGAAGTTATATTAAAAAGCGCCAGTGATAAAAACAATACAGTAATAACAAAAACAGACATGTGAATCAGTAGATCAGAATAATAGCAGCAGAAAAAAATCCTGGAACACTCCTCAACTTGATCTTTGACAAAAGAGCAAAAACATACGTTGAAGGAAAGATAGGTTCATCTATTAAAGAAAAGTGGATATCCACCTGAAGAACGACTACATGCATGGTCCGCAAAACAACTTTCTCCTTTTCTATTCTAAATCCATAATACTTCACACTACAACACTGAGAATAGCATGATAATGTAATTTTTGTTTTACTTGTTAGTCTTTACAAACAATCAGGATGTACTTTTTAACCACTACTATAATGCCCTAGTTAAAATTATACCATAACTTGGCTGGCAGGATGGCTCAGCTGGCAGGGACCACAGTTCAATTCCCAGCACCACATGCTGCACAAGCCCTACCCTCAGGGAAGGCTGAGCCAGCCATAATAAAAAATTAATTAATTAATTAAAAAAATATACTATAACTCCAACTGACTTTCTGAGCTCCAAGTACATATCTCTAAATAGCGGTTAGACATTTCAACTAATCAAATCATTCTCCTGTTTAAAATCCTTATTAACATAACACCATCTTTAACTCAAAGGGCAAATATTGAGTTACATAAACCATGCCATATTTTCCCACTGAAAATGTGTACTTTCATATTATAGCAGCTGGCTATACCTCTCAGTAGCTCCACCCAGGAGATATAAGAAGAAGTCTTTGTATTTACCCACTTCAGGGTGAGTCCAATAGCTCAGCAGATTAAAGCACCTGCAAGCAGGCACAGGGTCCGGGGATTTGATCCCCAGCACACTCTTGGGAGGGTGTCAACAGGCTGATCACTACAAGTTCGATCTAGTAGTGAGACCCTGAACACCCTATACATCCATCCCTAAAAAATACAGGAAAAAAAATATAATGTACTACCCACTTCATAAGATGAACAGCAAGACATGCATGTTCTGTTCTGCAAACTCGTACTGTTCCCATAAGGCTATTATGGGTGCAGCTCACAGTAGCTAGGTCTGAGGAAAGCAGGAACCCCTCTGTGCATTTACTGACTTGGCAGACAAACAGCAAACTGTGTGCAGGTGCTCCGAAGCAGCAACCGGTGAGTTTTACCAATGAAACGCTCATTATTAAATTTCTGTGAAGGCACAGAGGTCAGGGCTTTGATCCTAGGCCTGCTGTGCTGGCCCCGCCCCCAAGGCACACTGAGATGAGACTGGGTGTGGTAGCAGGCGCCTGTCATCCCTGCTCTTGGGAGGCTGTAAACAGGAAGATCATTATGAGTCCAATCTAGTAGTGAGACCCTGAACACCCAGTAGTCGCTTCCCTAAATATTTATTTATTTATTTATTTATTTATTTATTTATTTCTGTGAATTGAAGTTTTTTTTTTTTTAAGTTTCCCTTTTTGATTTTTCTGGTAGCCAGTCAGGACAATGGCACTTGGAAAACCATATTTACAAGTTCTGGAGAAGGTTCAAAGTGAACTATAGATTCCTCATGCAAGAATGATGGTGATGATGACCTTGACATTAGCCAAGTCAGCCAAAGTTCCCGTGACAATGAAAGGGAGACCAATCTGCCAATACAGACACAGGGAACCCAGAGCTCCTGGATTCAGATGATAAAGAAAACAGCAAAGTGAGTACATGTTTGACCAGTCGACTGGCAGTAAATAGCCATGCAACCAAGTGGAATGAGTCAGCATCAGAACTAGGTCACAAAATATAATGAGGATCTTGACAAGGAATGAAACTTACTGATCAGAATGCCAGTACTGCCATTCAAAGTTAGAAACTGTAACTGATAAATGCTACAAGATGATGTGAAACACACAAATGCTGAAATACAAGGAAACATTCTATATGCAATGATCACCATACTCAAAAATCTGTTTATTACGACACTGCACTAGTTGAACTTAAAAGTATTCATAAAATACAGCCCTGTGAGATGTGCAGACATATACTTCAAATTTAGAAGTGTATGCTGAAAGTCAACCACCCAATCTTTATTTCTATAGTAAAAAACTGAACCAGGTTGTGAAAGGACTTGCTCTCATCTTCCAAACTAACCGGAATGTGACACTGGACAATTGGTTTACAGTACCATCTTTGGATTTGAGAAAAATACAATGTTGGCCTTATACAGCAATGAAGAACAAACTGGTACTGCTGATGTCAACAGTGCACCATGATGGAAACACTGATAAAGGAACCTTGACAAAACTGTACTCTGAGCCGGAAATGTTTTACAACAAAACACAAGAGAGAGAAGGTGACATTGATGAGTTCTGCAGCACTTATGATATTACCTGAAGCACAAAGCATGGCCAATGGTTGGGTCTTACTCAATCCTAAACATGTGTGCCACAGTTTGATAGTTCATGAAGAAAATAACAAGTGAAAAATATTACTTAGGGAGAAATTTTCTTAAAGGAATGGGACTAGAACTCATAAAAGATCATCTACTACAGAGGAAGAAAATAATATTTCTGCCCAGGGAACTATATAAAAAATGTGGAGCACACTGGTGAAATGACAGGTGATCAGGCAGGTGCAATATGACAACGACCCACTACAAAAGGAAAAAAATGTCAACTGTACCCTACAAAAAAAAGGACAGGAAAGCAAAACATATGTACATACATGCTATTAGTATAGGTGATATTTGTGTATGGAACATGCAGTTGTCATGTGTGAAGACTGTCTTGAGTGTGACAGTTGAAGCAAAGATTATTTCTGTGGTAGACTTGCATTGGTATTTACATTGCCATTTACGTAAGTTTTCACTTCTAATTTTATCTTTTAGGTTTTGTGAGCAAGTTATAGCTGATATGAAAATGTGGTTTATTCTAAACATGCAATACGTGTTAGGAATTTAAAATTTTATTTTAGTGCTATTTATGTTACTGTTGATTATGCACAGAACCTCCTGACCAACCAGCAAGATCAATGAAATGTCAAGTATGTCCTACAAAAGTGATAGGAAGCAAAACACATGTATTGTTGGTGTAAGTAATACATGTGTTTGGAATTTGCTCTTTTCATGTATGAGGACTGCCTGCCTTAGGTATAAAAATGGAAGCAAAGCTTCTATTGGTATTTTCACTGGCATCTACACAGGAAGTTACTGTCATTTTTCGACTTACAGTGACAAAGTAAAATAACATAATAAATTATAATGAATAATGAAAATAACATAATAAAGCTCACACAATTAAAATTAATAATTCATCAAGAGAAATAGTCTAAAAAATAAATGTAGGCATTATACGTACACCACAATAGGCCTTTAACAAAACTGGTGTCAAAACCCGAGAATTGCATTTTATCTTCAACATAAAATTGACATACACAACCTGCAGGGCCCTTTTAATTCCCACTGACATAATTCTCACCAGTTAAACTCAAGCACAAGTAGTACCACACTCTAACGGTATTTTATCATAGGTGCAAGGAGCCATATAAACAAGTACTTCTGCCTTCAATGTTTCCCCCCTCTTTCTATCTTTCTCATGCAATGAGATCATTTTTAAAACAAAACTTGAATCCTATGTAGCAGTCTCATGTGAATTCTTTCCTACTATTCATCTTCTCCCTCCCTATGCCTGTGCTTAGTTACAGACAATGAAAAATCACGAGTTCCCATGTGATCCTGTGATTGGCTCTGCCATGATACATTCAAATGTGCAAGCCCACTGCTCCCTGCTCTCTTTCTCTGAGAGTCTCTAAGCTCCTGGGCAGATTATTCTGTCTATACTTTGGAGACAAGGTCACTTTGCAGGTTTTAGTAGAAAGAATCTACTGCTGGCTTCTCTTACATGACAAACCCAGAGCATAAATAATTAAATGATCAAAACTAAAGATGATAGGAAATGTGGAGGCAGACTTTTTGCAGAAAGGGGACCAAGGAGTGGAAGGAAGCAAGAGCGAAGGGAGTTAAAGGGGAAACAAAAAGAACTAACATGCTGTGTACATGTAACAACTCCCCAGGAGGAATGTGCTCATTACAGACTCAAATATTTATTAATAAAAACAAATCTAGAAAAATAATGTAATGGGAGCATGGGAGACAGTGCGGTGGAATAAGTCCTTGCTTGGCAAGCTCATGGTCCTGAGTTCAATCCCCTGTACTGAAAAATACATATATATTATATTAACATGTGAAACCCTCAAGGATGACACAAATTCATACACCTCAGGTGGCTCCTATTCCACCCACCCCAGCTCCAAATATGCTCTTATATTTTTAATTTATTTGTTTATTTTACTTAACAGTAACAAGTATCCTGTATACTGGAAGGCTCTAGACACAGCTTCCTTTTCTAACTCTATTTTTGTGTCTCTCATATTACACTTTTTTTATCTGCCCAGGTTGCCTTTTCTACACTTGGAAAGCTATTCATCTTTAAAAGCCCAGCTTAGACTGTTACTCCTCTATGATGGCTTAAAGAAAAAGAATGATGATGATGATGATGATGATGATGATGATGATGATGATAACAAAAAATTTCACCATACTTACAGCTGTCTTGTGAAAATTAGGAAACTGCATCTTAGTGTTCCAAGATGGAACAGAGGGCTTTCCACAGACCAAAACTTTGCCACTCAGAACTACTCTTCTCTTATCTAATCACTCCTTGTTTCAACTACTCTAAACCTAATTATTAAAAACAAAAGGTAAGACAATATAAAGAACAGATTTTTTCAAGGAGGAAATCCCAGAAGGAGGCACATGTAAATCTCAGATAGTGAAGTACTGAAATCATCAGTTAACACCAGAAGACCTTTTTGATTTCATACGGGGAGCAAGAGAGTTTTGTTCTACCTTTCTTCTCCTCCAGAAGGTAATATTAATTATATGCCATCTGTACTCCCACAGTAACTTTGGTAAACTTAAATGATAGCACATAATACTTATCTGCCTACAGATATGAACCGCTTTACTCGTGTAACCTCCTCATGTCTTAACCATTTTTGTATGCTTAATTTGAAAAGAGTTGCTGTAAAATATTATTTCTATATTTAAAAGCATAAAGGATTAAAGGATCTTAGAAGAATATCTAACTATTATGTTCCCTAAGCAATGTACATTACCTAAACAATGAATGCATCTCTTTCATTTGAAAACATGTCCTATATAACTAAGTATGCTAAGAAAATTTTTGTATCTCACCAAGATAAATAAAGTAAGCATTAAGAATAAAGTTAGGGGCTGGGCATGGTGGCTCACGCCTGTAATCCCAGCACTCGGGAGGCTGAGGCAGGAGGATTGATGCAAGTTCGAGACCAGCCTGGGCTACAAAAGTGAGCTCAGGACCAGCCTCAACTGCATAGCGAGACACTGTCTCAAAAAGACAAAAAAAAAAAAAAAAAAAGGAATAAAGTTAGGGCCAGCGAGATGGCTCAGCAGTCTAAAGCACCTGCTTAGGAAAGCTTAGGCGACTGCAGGGACTGCAGTTTGATCCCTGGCACCACATGCTGCACCAGCCCCACCCCCAGGGTAGGTTGACCCAGCCATAATGAAACAAATAATAATAATAAAGTTAAACAGTGCTTTAGCATTACCAATAATAAGATAATGGTAATCACAACAAAATAACCATAACTATATTGTTCATTTATGAATATGAGTAACACAAATATGAAAACCCACACCATGAAAAAACCTTGAATCAGGAAACTTTCTATAGTATTAGAAAACCAGAGTTCTTTTTATTTTAATAAAAAGTTTTAGTAAAAGAAAAAAATCTGAGACCCAGGGAGACAGCTCAGACACATGAGTACTTGCCAGCAAGCGCAAGGTCCCAAATCCACTCCCCAGTATAGCAGGGAGAAAAAGAAAAACATTTTTCTTTCTGATTTTGGTGAAGTCATCTTTGAAAAGAAGACATTTCACAGGTGTCAAGATTAGTTTTGGTGGGAAATTAAGAACATCTAAATTGGATGGCACTGTTTTAGGAAAATTGGTTAACTGTATTAGGACTTCAAAATTGTACATCTTCCTTTTTCTCAATAACAAGAATAACAGCACACACTTCAGACAGAGGAAGCAAACATGTCAAGCAAAGAATTAATAGCAAATCTGTATTAAAGGCCTTAACTTTGATAATCCTACATGACTGACCCACAATATCTTTTACAATATTATTGTTAATATTTTAAACCCTAGGGTCCCCCAAACTATATGCTTTGCTCTGCTTAGGAACCAAACATTGCACTCTAACAAGGACTACTACTGTGAGGCTTGATTCAGATGTGACTCTCCCAATACCCAACCTCTCTACCAGAAGAGGCATTGTTCTCAGGTCACCAGAGTGCCCTCAGCAAGTACAGGATGCCCTGAAAGGGTCAAGATGAAGCATGGAATCTTCCAAACACCTAGACATCTGAAGACACTCAGATGTTGACACCAGACACCTCATGGATTTTGCCCTCTGAGGCACAAGACATTTAGAGAACTCTCACCACTGTTTACTGAGACCTTCCAGCCTAATGCTCTTGCCCTTCTATCGGGCCCTATTTTTAAAAAGTCTACTTTTCTTTGCTCCCTACAGATGGCCCTTTCACCATCTATCTGCCTTCACCTAGGCACAACAAATTGCATGCCACACTGCCTTTACACAAGCCTAGATGTCTCAGCTGGTCTCTACTTTGTGCCCTTCTTATGTATAAGTCAGCAAAATCCAACACACATTAATAACCTACTCTGAAACTGGAAAGAATGGGATGACAGGGCAGAGGTAGGGGATAATAAAAAAGAAGACAAAAGAATTAAGACTTATTACATACCTATACAAACTCCCCACAATTATAATTGCATGTACTGTGAACATGTACTAATAAAAAATCAGAAATAGCCAATACGGAACATGCTTTCCAAGCCAACACAGCACAAAAATTGGGCTTTAGTATTTATCTCTGTTCAAGGACTATGTTGAAGAATTTTTATTCCTCCTATAAACAAGTATTAGTATCAACATAACCTAAATCCTCCGCTTGTGTCCAAATTCAAATCCTATGACAGCTTTGAGGAAATTTATGTTTTGGTTTAGGAAAATAAAATTCCCCTAAGGAATTCAATAGAGCCAGGATAGATCTCTTGCCTTGTGAGATTTACCTAAAGCTATCAATCAATAAATGATACAATGATACAATTCTGGTTCTTTTTTTTTTTTTTTTGTAATTTTTTTCCTACTTTCAATTTCAAAAAAATTCATAGTCTATAATTCATTGCCAACAGTACAGCAACAAAGCCTGGTTTTTACTCACTTGGGAGCAATGCTTTCAACTTTTACAGGACTATAATGAAAATCAGTCCCATTGTATATGTACAACCTATAAAACTTAAATATTAAATGTTTTACATTTAAATGGGACAACTCCCAATACCAGATATGAAGAACCAACAGTAACCCTCAGATTTCTTTTAGAGAATCATTATTTTAGAAAAATAATTAGGAGGAGAATTGTTAGTTTAAAAATGTAAGTTGGGCACATTAGTGAAAAAATGTAATTTCAGCACTCTAGGAGATTGAGGCAGGAGAACTTCAAGTTATAGCTCAGCCTAGACATCTTCGTGACATACCAAGATCCTGGCTCAAAACTTAAAAAGTAAAATGAAAATGCCTAGGGAGATAGCTCAGTGTAAGGATCGTGGGTTCAACCCTCAGAATCATTCATAAATAAACAAAGAGAAGAAACTGAAACCTTTGAAAGAATGTGGACAATGTAGACTAAACCCACAATTTCCAGCACTGATGTTCAGGGGTCCCTGTGATGTGCCTACCTCCTAGATTGGCCTCGCCGGGTGCACATAATGAAATGCACACCACTGTACCCAGAGCTCAACAAAGGTCTAATGAAGCGTTCCTTTCACATCCAGAACATGGACATATACCTACCACTTGAACGCTTGCAGTGACCAATTATCTAATTGAAAAATACATTTAAAATTTTTATGTTAGGGCACTTACCACAGCAAAAGGAAAAAAGCCTAAAATCAGATATGCATTCCACTTATAAGAAAGAAATTCGAGTGATAAAGCATCTCAGGAAACGCACACTCACTGAAGTCCTGGCTGCGCCTGACACTTTGATACATAGCACGATGAGCTCTTTGGCCTGCTTCAGCTCACGGAGGGTCCCCTGGGGAGATCTGCTGGCGCGAGGTTCTCCACAGAAGCTGTCAGCACTGCCCCCCAGAGCTCCAGCCCTGGCTGGTCACTCCACTTTGGCCAGCTAGTCCATCCGCTGTCTGTGAGTCCTAGGAGTCTCTAAGCCCCACATGAGCTGAACTGAACTACTGTCTAACTGAAAGGACAATAGGAAAAAGGCTGCCTTGATCAAGGTTATGAAACCACAGGTACCTACTTGTGCGTCCTTTCATTCGCTTGCTCATCACTGAAAACAAACACAAATTCTGGCTCGATCAGCTCTGGCCCAGGCAACGGATTCTCTAACTGCCAAGATTGAGATACAGTGTGCAGGAGCTATAAGATCCTTGCTATAAGCAGCACTTCCTATCTCACTCTCTATTGAGGTTTACAGCATTTTCCACTTAAAATTCAAACAATAGTTCGCTCATTCTTTCAGTATTTCAGTCTGAAATTTAATTCATAATAAATAACTTATTTCTGTAAGCAATATAATTTATTATTTTATCAAAAAGGAAGTTCTTGAATCTATGTTAATAAAAGAGACAAGTGTATACAATACATTAATTATATTTGGAAGAACACTGCTATTAATTTTTCATCCCCCTAATCTGAACTGTATGTTCTGCTACAGAATGGCACAAGAAATTTTACAGAGCCTCTCATATGTTGCTTGTAGGAATAAAAATCTTTACAAACTATGTGAAAGGTAATTAGACAAAATGTATTTACATTCTGTAAAATGATGTTACCCTTAAAACTTAGAGATATATTCTAAAAGAATTCCTAAGGTAGAATCAGAAATATGTACAAAGCCACATATATAAAAATGTTCATTGTACTTTATCTAAAAAGTAAATAATTTCACCAGCTTCAAAGCAGTAAAACCTGTTGTCCATAGGGGATATGTTCAGGACCTCAGTGAGGCCGGAACCTAAAATTGTACCAAACGGCAGGTATTCCATGTTTTTTTCTTATATAAATACCTGTGCTAAAGTGTAACTTATGAAGTAGGTACAGCCAGATATTAACAATTACCAATAATAAAATAGAATGTAATAATATGCTGTAATAAGTTATGAGAATAATCTGTCAAAATACCTTGCTGTGCTTGTGGCGATGGCAACAAAACCATGGCCCATGATAAGATGAAGTGAAAACTAAAGCCTCACGTCATGGCATCAGGCTGCTGCTCATCTTCTGCCAATATGTCCAAAAGAGGAGAACGGAGCCCCGATGGTGCTCAAAGCAGCACAAAGTCAACCCTCAGACACCAAGGGACCACCACGCAAGCAATAGCAATGTGACTAAAGTATCACTTAGCAATGGTTAAATCACATAGTGTACGGACTGAAAAATCATGAAAGCTCACACAGCAGAAAGATGCATGAGGATGTTTGGGGATGTTTAGCAAATAGAGTGAAAACACTGTAAGCATGAATAGCAAATACATATGATCCAATTTGGGGAAAGGGCAAAGGGAAGAAAGAAGAAAGGGAGAGGGTGGAATGGAAAGAAGAAAAAAAAGGAAAGAGGGAAGTGTAATAGTTGATACACTGTCAGAAGTTTAGACCATTAAGCCACTCAGCAGGGGGCCAGGGTCCACACTTTGTAAACATCTTCAGCCTGTGCAAGACAAGGGTACAGGAGCTGGCATGATAGCTCAGCAGTCTAAGTGCCTGCCTGGCAAGCACAGGGGCCCAGCATTGATCTCCAATACCATATGCCAAGTCAGCCTGGAATCCCAGGCGTGCCATGGTGGCCACCAAAACCCATCACTGGTGGTGCCTGCCTGTAATCCCAGTGCTGTGGAAGCTAAAACAGGAAGATTACTATGAATGAATGAATGAATGAATGAATGAATGAATGATGAGAGCACAAACATGGTGTGAGTGCTACGCCCACCTGAGGGCAGTTAGTTGGCTTACAATATAGGGGAAAAAAAAGAGGCTTGCTCTCCCTGATTTTGCCCTTGCTGCTTTTGCTGTCTTCTGCCACTATAAAGAATTGCCTTATGCCACGCCACTCTGCCTTGGAGCCAGATATTGCTGACTGAATCCTCCACACACTCGGAGCTAATAAACCCTTTCCTGTTTAATTTGGGCATCAAATATTTTGTCCTAGCAAGGACAAAAAAAAAATAGAGGGGAGGGGGAGAAAAGGGACTGAGAGAAGGAGGCTGGGAGAGAGGAAGGAAAGAAGGGAGAGAAAGGGAGGGAAGAAGTAAGGAAGGTAGGTTTGCAGAAAAGGAAGAAAAGATACATAAAATGAAGTCAGAAGTCTGCATTTAAATCTATGTATAGATTTTATTTTATGTATATTTCTATATTTCATAAGTTTTTCACAAAGCAATATGCAATACTTTTATATAAGCACAAAACAATAACTAGTTTTTGAAGGGGAAAGCATCTGATTTTTATACCTTTATCACAAATATTTTTTCATTTATTTTGATTTCTCACAACTTCTTCATTGTTTAAGCATTTCCTAATTCAGACTTTTACAACTATATTACAAGAACAAAATCTGAAACCCTCACCCTTCTTGGTATTTTCCCAGAAGAATCAAAAACATACCACAGAGATGCATGTGCACTCAGGTTTATAGCAGCACAGCTTACAACAGCTAGATCTTGGAAACAACCCAAATGCCCATCATTCAAGAAACAGATAAAAAGTTGTGGTATTTTTCATACAATGGAGTACTATTCATGCATGAAGTAGAATAAGCTGGAGACTTTTATAGGTAAATTGATGCAACTAGAGACCATACTCACAAGTAAAATAAACCAGGCTCATGTGTGGAAATATCACACTGTCTCCCTATGGTGAGAAGCTGAAAAGAATAAGATCCAAAATGTATAACAGATATTGTAAAATGGAAAGAAACTTCAAAAGGGAAGAGAAATTGGGATGATGGGATGTAGAAAGGAGGGAAGGGAGAAGAAAAACATATATACACATAAGATAGGATAGTATAAAAGTTATACTACTACTTTCTTTTGGTTCACTGGGGAGAAGGGTTACTAATACTAGAAGGTGCTAATATTGTTTGGGCAACTGAATACCAATGTCTTGTACTCTGAGTAACTAATTTGAAGATAACAATACACAATGTTGTAACAGTATTGTTACCCTCCTATCATCTAGTTTTGAAATTTTGTGGAGCTTTCTCTCTTTGAGAAAAATAAATAAATACCTGAAACTCTCAAGCTCAGTGCAATAATGCAATGAGACAAAACATTACCGCTAAATGTATGTATATTTCCTCCCAATAAAACAGATTTTGAAATTGGTATCCTGATTTCAAACATGGCAAGAAACAGATCATGTGTAATTAATGAAATACAAAATTTATATAAATATTTTGCATATTAACAAGAAGACGGATAATGGTGTATACTATAAGCCAGTGACATGGACAGTTCCCCACCAAGATATATTTATTATTAACAAATCTTTAACCCCCTCATAAAAATGTATAAAGTATTTTATTCACTGGCAGCTCCCTCTTCCTCAGAAGAAACCACTTTCTCTATGACACATCTTCCTTGATCTAAAACATAAATGTTCATAGTAAGGTATATAGCAACACCAAAGAAGTGGTTCAAAAGGAGTAAGGAGGTTGCTCAATATTTCCCCAGAAGTGAATACCTCCAAAGAGTCCAAATCCCCTACCAGGCACACTGACATGGCACTCTGCTCTTCTACTCCCAGGGTTCTCATAGTACCTGTGACTATGGCAGTACAGGTGAGATTTTCCATCTTTTAGCTCACCACTGAACTTTATACTGCATCATATTTTTTTTTTAAATTTCCACCAACATAATCAAGACCTGCAATCCCAGCAATATTTTATTTGGGTTCTTTTCTGTTCTCTGGAACAGTTCCCTACTCTATGGTTCTTCATAATTTTTAGCTCAGCCTCCAGGCTTTGGATTAAATCATTTTTAAAAATAAATGCATCTGCTCCTACACAGAGTCCTCCTAAACTGATCATTCTTTCCAGTACAAAGTAATTCACCTCCCTTAAAACTTTGTAGGAGGCCAGCCAGATAGCTCAGTTGACTAAAGCGCCTGCTTTGGCAGAGCAGCCTGCCATGCTGGCCCCACCCCCAGGGCACGTGAGGCAGCGATAGAGACTGGGCATGGTGGTGTGTGCCTATAATCCCAGCACTTGGGAGGCTGAAAACAGGAGGATCACTGTAAGTCTGATATATGCAGTGAGACCCTGTGGGCCCTGTATCCCCTGTACTAAATTCATAAAGAAAAAAAAAAAAAAAAAAAAAAAAAAACTGTAGGCTTCCTGTGGTTCATTTCATTCCCCCAAAAAATTAAACCCATAAGTTTTTTTCAAAGCAGACCTTTCTCTCCTTTGAAGAGCCTGGCTGCTGTGACACAAATTCTTTACAAGTGTCAAGTCTCTTCTAACCAACTAAACAGATTTACCAGCAACACCTTAAATCCTACTGAGCTCTTAACCCAGAATCCTCCAGTCTGGATTTGTTGTTCATCAAGCCACCTCTCACTTTGGGAATGCTTTGCAGCTACCACAATGTCCTGGACACTCTCTATTTCTTCTAATTTCTGCTTTTAAATTCATCCACATTTCCATACCACTTACAAAACTGTAAGAAGCTAACTGACCATTTCAACATTCTAACTGTAATTTCTTCACCAAATCCCTAAGATCTGTATGTACCTCTTCTCTTTTCCAAGTTTGAGAAAATTACACTCTTTAAATTGTGTCATACCATAAAAGATGGGTCGCCATCATTCTAGTCTCCAAAATCTGGTTCCTTACCACCTTCCTGGTTTCCATGAACAGCTATTTCCCATTTACTCTGTCAACAATCCCCCCCCAACTTCTTTAGACCCTAGCTGCCACCCAACCCCAAAAGAATGCCATATGCTAGAAGTCTTTGTTATGACAATTTGCTTAGTTATGGATTGATTTATTAAAAAAAAAAAACACCACTGTAAAACTAAATCTTAAAAAAACTAAAGTTTATCTGCTCGTGATCCTAAGCTTGGGCTCCACAGGTAGGTCCTGTGCTGGTAGCTCTTGAGGTTATCCACACAGCTGGCATCAAATAAGGCTGGCAGTCCAACTGGCCTCATGGACAGGTCACACATGTGAGTACATGAGGCTGGCTGACTCTATTATCTTACCATACCTCCTCCAGCAGGATGATTTTTAATATTCCCAAATCACAAGGATTTATCATGGTTCTATTTGAGCAATGTTTGCTAATATCCCCTTGGTCAAAGGAAGCCACACAGCCAAAGTAATGCGGGAGGAAACCGCAAGCCAGTTGGGGAGGCCCTGACTGGTGAGGAGCCAACATCGACAGGACCAGTCTGCTAAATGCAGAGATCATCCACTCAGATGACCCCCACAATCCTGCTTCCTGTTAATCATTTTTAAAATTACAAAAATAAAAGACAGTTTAAATCTTTTAAAAGAAAAATATTGCTGGTAAAAATAACATAATGTTAAGCTAAAAAAGTACAAAATGTTCTTTTTAAAATAAAAGTAAAGTGGGATGATAATAGAAAGTAAAAATTACAAAGTCAGAAGAAAAACAAAATTCATGAAATAATAAAACTTTTAAATGACTTACATTACTAAACTGGCATAATCAACGATAGGAAAGAGAAGAACAATCTAGAACTAACACAAATATGGTGAGCAACAAACAAAGAGTGGGGGGGGGCCTGGCGGGATGGCTCAGTGGTCTAAAGCGCCTGCTTGGGGAAGCTTGGGCGGCTTCGGGAACCCTGGTTCGATCCCTGGCACCACATGCTGCGCCAGCCCTGCCCTCGGGGCGGGCTGAGCCGGCCGTAGTAATGAGTGAATAAACAAACGGAGATTCTGAAACAAGAAAAAATAAAAAATTTAAAAAAAACAAAGAGTAGGGAAGGGGCCACTGAAACAGCTCAGGGGACTAAAGCACCTGCTTAGGCAGAGCGCACAGACAGGTGTTAGATCCCAGCATGCCATGCCGGCCCTGCCCCCATGCTGAGCTGGCAACTGAGACTGGGAACAGTGGTCTGTGGCTGTAATAACAGTGCTCATGAGGCTGAGAATGGAAGAATCACCGCAAATCTGATCTGCACAGTGAGGCCCTGTATATCCTGTACTAAATACATTAAAAAAAAAAAAAAAGAATAGGGAAGAAAGCATACCTTTTCTAAAGGCATAAGAGTAAGAATTCAAAAGTTTAACAAATAAAAATAATCAGGATTCTTCATGTGAAAGCAACTACCAACCCAAGCAAAGCCCCTAATAATCTGCCCTCATCCAAAACTTGGGGCTCCCCATAAGGAAATGATTTTCAAACTTCTCAATGCATTCACAGAACTTGTTACATTGAAGTTTTCAAGGTTCTTAGAAAATTACCCTAATTAGAATATACCTGAAATATGACTCTGAACCTTAATTAATAAGTACCCCATAGGACGTTAAAAAGAAAAGCCCAAAGCTCAAACTGACTGCAAAGGGGACCTCTCAGACAGAAGCACGCTTGGGTCATCACACTCGCTTCTTGGAGCTCCTCTGACAAGCCCACATTTAAAGTTTCATCACAAGAACAGCAGCTCCACTCCCCAAGTTAAAGCTCAATTTGAGCTGCTTCATCTTTTCAACCTCCCTCGGGCAATAAAGCAGAATTTTTTCAAAGTACAGGTCACAACCAATGAGTGAGATATAGAATCAATTTAACAGGTTTTAACCAGAACTGAAAATATCAGAGGATACTGCACATAATGATGGTAATTATGGCTTAAGTGCTGTTACATGAAACTTTTGTTTCAGTCCCACATATGTGTGGATAATGCAAAACTTAATATGACTCATGAGGGAGAAAGGGATTAAAAATCTGTGCCACACGGAATATGAAGGGTTCATCAAGGAGCTAAAGCATTTTCAGAATAGTGCAGCAACACCATCAAAGTCTAAGAAATAAAATAAATGATGATCATTTTATTTTATTGCATCTTTGTAGAGTTTAATTATTCAGGCACTTCAATGCTTCAAAGCACACATTTAATATGCATTTATTCAGCATCCTCTGAGCAGTAGGGGAGAGGAAAATGGTCCCTTTCTTTTAGAAGCGTGTAAGTTAGGCTCATATTAACCTATGAAATAACTAGAGGATAACAGAAGAGAATTTTTAATCATAACTAAAACTCACAATGCTCTAGGCTTTCAAATAAGTGAATCGCAGAACTCAGAAAAGTTGTAAGAAGACCGTAAAGGAGTTCTGTCAGTAAAGGAGCATAATGAAAGAAAAGGCAGAAAAGTATAGTATGACTTGCAATATAGTCCAAGTAGGCTCAATACTTGCAAAAGGAAAGCCAAAAGCCAGTGCCTATCACAGCACAGAGTGGATTTCCTCTATACAGTCATCCAGAGCCACAGGTTCCCATGATCTGTAGCTGCCATCCTGTGGCCTGCCCATTCTCACCTGGCTCCTCCAGGCTCTGCATCTGTGCACACACAGGGTCCCCCTACTTCTAATAGATCAACTTCCATTTTCTCAACTTTGGGATAATGAAAAAGTTATCACTAAGTGGAAATTATACTGAAAATACTGAGCTTTCTTTTTCCATGGCTAGTGATGCACAGTCTGCTGTCCTCTTGAGATGCTGAGCAGTGAGCGTTGGCTCCTAGGCAGACACATATCACAAGGGCAAAAATAAAACCCCTGCTGCTGAGCTACGTTGTTGAGTATGAGGTGCATCAAATGCACCTCTGACTTCTTAGATGGATGGACCTAGCAAGACATAGTGATAAGGGGAGGAGCATCTGTATATATTTATGTGTACAATCATATGTCTGCACATACATTTTTTCTGCATTTGGCCTCCTGAACTCCAGGGTATCCCTTCCACACTGTTGTAGACAGCTAAATTTGATAAAAGTACTATAGTGTACCACTTCATATATTATATCAACTTGAGAAGTTTAGAAGTTTAATTATGTGACTCTGCAGGGACCTAGGGTTCTCACATTGTAAACATTCTCAATCTGTGCAGGAGGAGGGCATGGATATTGTATGCCTTCTATACCCCCTTCCCACGGTAACTGCTTATATTACAAGGAAATCAGAAAGGCAGCTCCTCTGCTTTTGGCTCTTTATTGTTTTCTGCTGCCATGAACTGCTGCTCTCTGCCATGTGGCACTCTGCCTTAGAGCCAGTTGAGCATGGACTGAAACCTCCACAAACTATGAGCCAAATAAGCCCTTCCTTAATTCTTGATATTGGGTATTTTGTCCCAGCAATAAGAGAAAGCTAACTGAGGCAGGTAGTCAGCTGGGGTTAGGCCCTTAAAGGAGCCAGGATGGAAGACATCCTGCAACTGTGTTAGAGATAGGTACTCCACTGTGGGCCAGACCTCAAGATAAATGAAACAAAGGCACCCACATACCTCCCTAGGGATGGACAGACGGGACTGATATTCTAAATGGGTATTAACCACCTTGAAAATGCCAGAAGAGTCACAAAGCCAGCCCCCTACAGGAAAAGCCCCTGTTCTGTGCTGTTACCCAGTTGCAATGTAACTTGCTTCTCCTTTTGATCTTGATTTAATCAATTTTACCTGAGTTATTATACTCGCAATATTATTGGTTGACCATAGTTTGTGATTTACCATTTTCTCCCCACCATGGACCTCACCTCATGGTCTCGTCCTATAAAATCCCTAGCAAAGGCAGGGTCACTGGCAACCCACTGGGGTCCCCTTCTGTCTCTCAGACAGAAGTTTTCTTTCCCTCAATAAGTATATTCTGCTTTTAACCTCTATCTCTTAAAATTCATTCTTCAATTTTAGAGACATCAAGCAGGCTGGGAGTCTCTTTCCTTATATCACACGGCTCTTGTGCACCTTGCCTCCCACCTTCACACTTGTGAGTGTGATAAAATTTGCTTTCTGGAGCCTCTCTGTCTCCTCCTGTGGACACAGCTGACTATGCATCCCTGTAAGAATATGAAACATCTCTTCCAGCCGGCAGACAAAGAGAGCACAGAGATGACAAAGGTGGGTTTTGCAAACTACACAAGAAATGGTGCCTCACTTCTACTCGCTGTCCATCAGCTGGAACCCAGTCACATCTATTACGGAAGGTTAAAAACGTTTTTTGAAATACATCCATAGCACTGGGCCACAATAGAATACTTAAACTTATTAGTAGTCACTTTTCTTACAACAAAAGCACCAGGCATAATACAGCAAATACAGGATGACTGCAAGGTGGCAACAAGACATACTAAAACCAGGAACCTTCGAACTTGAGGAATGACACCATGGAGCATCCTTGGGTTTCCCTGTGCAATGCATTCTAGATGAATACAGAAACCACGGTAGAAGCCACAGCCAAAAACACCGGGGTTGGGGTGTGGGGATGAAAAAGAATCTTGCTAAGGAAAAGGACAAGTACAAGGCTGGCCAACAACAACCGTCCTAGCCCAGGAGTCAAGTTAGCTCCCAAGCTCACTGGCAGCAGAGGCCAGCAGGTGGCCTTGAGCTGGACATGAGAGGAGTGGTGTCAATCAGCGGCCCACAGACTGCCTGGGAAGAGCCAGCTCCTCGCTCCTCAGAGGACTAAGAAGTTAGGCATTAGCCTGGCAATGTCTTCAAAAGTGAATACAAATGCACCGTACCACTGCTAGGTGGGCTCCTAGAAAGATTGTGAGAGATGAGTTTAGTTCACTTACACAACACCCTACCTTAATTTCCCTTCACAACTTTTGACTTTTACATTATTATCACTATCTCTCCCAACAGTTTCCAGGTTAATTGTCAACATTGTGGAATCTATTTCCTGCCTAACAACTGAATTGCTAATCCTTGATATTGGATATATCATCAGGTGAAATTAATGAGGAAGTTTTCCAGCTCTCAGATAAATATTTTATCAACTCCTGATATTTGCAGAAATTAACATTTGATTGGTTTAGCATACTATTTTAGAGATTTAGCCTGGAAATTTGAATTGAGAAAGAGCTGTACTAGAAAATCATACCAATCCTCCCCTGTCCAAGGCCTCCGCACTATTCACTGCCAAAGAAGTCTGATTTCCTTCATCAACCTCTATCATCCAACGCATCTGGGTATCTATGTCATCTGCTTTCTACTTTTTTATTTCTTGCCTCTTCTTTTCCTGCCTTCCTCTCATACTTCTAAATTTTGATATAAGAAAAGCTCATCATACACCCAAGTGCCCCTCTTCAGTCACACAAACCAATGAAGTGCCTTGCATTAGATCTAATTTTCAATTCTCAGAGCCAAGAGAAGCAGATGTGTTTCTTGCAGGATGCTGTAGAACTTAGCTCCAGTACAGAAATTTCAAGAAAAGAACTTATGCCAGTAGTCAAAATGTTTGCTAAAACTCATGGTCTACACATGTTTATCTCATCAAAGTTATATAATAAAGTTATCAAACATACCAAAATTTCCTGATTCCTATACTGCTTTTACTACTGCTTTTACCATAATGTAATGATGTCTGGGGAAACTATAATTAAAATTGTCTGTTATATCTAAAGTCAGGCTTAAATTAAGAAAATACAAAACTGATTCTGGTAAACAAATATTTTTCCTGATTTTCAAGAAGATATCCTTACAGCTGTATTTTTAAAACTGCAGCAGCTTTTCCAGGAAGTGCTTGTACTTCACTCCATTTTTCCATGAAATAAAGCAACTTAAAGAGATGCTCTCATTGGCTTTTGGAGCTTTAGTCTAGCCACAGTTGGACCAGTCATGAGACCCTACCCTGCTGGCCAGCACTGACTTGGGTGTTTATAGAGGTACCAGCATGTGATACAGGCTGACTGGGGCCCAGTCCTTTCCCCAGATTTTTCAAAGTGTAATTAAGGCTAAAAGAGGAATCTCAGAATGTGAGGAAACTAGGCATGGTAAGGTACAAGGGCTACAAGCAGCCATGTGTTCTCCCATGTGGAGAAAACGGGTCTGAGAGAACTTAACCAAAATGCACAGAGCAGAACAGAGAAAAGACTGAACTCTGACCAAACTCAAGTCCTGCTCCGGCCATCCTTGACAGCCACCACACTCCTGCCCTTCTCAAGAGTACATAATAAGCATTCCAATAATTTCTCCCTTTATATCTATGTGAGCTCAAGTTACTTCCCTGGAACCAGTAGGCAAGGAAATTCTATATAATGGAATAGAAAATATATATATTCTGCAATACATAATTCATCTAAACTAAATAAATTCCAAAGCAATAAGTGTGATTTCTTTTGGAAGTGGGGCCCAAAAATAGTTCAGGAAATGTTAATCCACCTGCAGACACCAATGTATCTAACGCAAGGCTCATCAGCCCACGGCTCTTACAAACAAAAATCATGAAATTTTTTAAATGAATTGTCTTGGTACTTCACACAGCGATAAATATAGGCACTTACAAGGAACATATTGTGTTTAAAATATGAAGACTGGAATACCTGATTGCTCCATGATCCCCTGCATCATTATGAGAGCCAAGGTAAAAAGGTTTTCTAATTTGGAAAAATCTCTCTCAGGATAGTGATAGTTGTATATAGCAAGACAGAAGTAAAGATACTAGAGAAATCATGAATTAGATTTTCCATTAATAAAAGATATGTACCCATGGATGGACTTAAAAGAAGCCCCCAGGCCAAAAGGAGATTTGAGCTGCAAGAGAGAAGGCAGTTTTAATCTGAAATGAAAAATTTGACTCAAAAACTCTAGAAAGAAAAAAAAAAGCTATGTTTCTCTATGGATTAGGTCTAAAAGAGAGTTTCAGGAATTCAGAGGTAAAAAGGCAGGAAGTACAAAATCCAAGCTGTGTTGTCTTTGGAAATAAAGTCATGTATCACATCTATCACTAAATCACCTAGGCTTACTGTACGTAAGCACTGAAATATTTTTGTATTCAAAGAAAGTGGTCTGTTTGCTCTGGGCTGGTCACCTGCTAGGAAGGAAACCTGCAAGATAGGTCTCAGGTCAGAATCCCTTGACCAACAGGGATGAGCAAGCATCACATGATGCAACCAGAACCAAACACAAAGGCAGCCCTGCCCAGCCTCTGGTGTTACCCAACAGGCACCCACTCCAGTGGTGTATTGACTTTGCTTATCTCATTGACTACCAGAACTCAGGAAGGAGTCTGATTTTCAGTACCATTACTATAATAAATAAAATAAATCTATCATAATATTAAAGCTGATGCCTATGCCCTTAATGATATCTAACAAAAACAAAAAGAAAACAGGCTGATTATTGTCCATATAATTTTAATTTGCACAAGCATGTATGTATTTTATTTGTTTTGTTTTGTTTTTTTTGTCTTTTTGAGTCAGGGTCTCAGTATGCAGTTCAGGCTGGCCTTGAGCTCACTTTTGTAGCCCAGGCTGGTCTCGAACTCTCACCAATTCTCCTGCCTCAGCCTCCCAAGTGCTGGGATTACAGGCATGCGCCACCACGCCCAGCCTGTATTTTATTTGTTTTACAAAGCTATTTATCACAATGCATGAACTCAAGCTAATAAGGACACAATCTTATTATAAAATGCAAACCAGCTTACTGCACTGCTTACCTGCATGAACTTGCAAAGTAAGTAGGTATTATAGAGTAAGATTCAGAACATCTACTGTAAAACAGCAAGATATTCTTGAGTTATTCCAGAAGACTGTGAAGTTTTCACATATAATTTAAGAAATCTCCACTCGGAAGTACTCCCACAGTCCTTAACTTTTTGTTTTTCTTTTCAGTACTTGGAATTAAACCTAGTGCCTTCACACTGAGCTGTATTTCTAATCTCTCTCTCTCTCTCTGTCTCTCTCTCTCTCTCTGTCTCTCTCTGTCTCTCTGTCTCTCTCTGTCTCTCTCTCTGTCTCTCTCTGTCTCTCTCTCTCTCTCTCTCTCTCTCTCTCTCTCTCTCTCTCTCTCTCTCTCTCTGTCAGACAGGTTTGCTGCACCATGACCAGCTTATTGCACTTAATATTTTTCTGAATCAGTGACTGGCTCAAAGAGCACACTACAATATCTGAGATAAGTCATTAGGCTTTTGTTCAAACTAAAAGTAGGTATTAGGAGAATTTGACCCAGGCCCATCCTGTAACTGTATCAATAAATTGATCTTACAAGGATATTCAAATATGGCCATATTCACAGAAAATGGTATCAATAAAATTTCATAGAAAAAAAAATTCATAGAACCCCCATTTACAATTCTCAGAAAGAACTCCAACTTCTGGGGCTGGAGAAAGATCTCAGAGGTCTAGGTACCTGCCTCACACGCACAGGGACCCAAGTTTGACCTTCATGCTAGCCCCATGAGCCGAGTCAGTTAGTACGAGTCTCAGCTAGAATGAATGAATTAATGAAAGAATGAATGAATGAATGAATGAATGATTTTTTTAAAAAGGAAAGAAACCCAACTTCAGCCTGAGAGCAATGTTTGACGCTTATTTTTATTCACCTTTACTCTGATTATAATAATACTGTATTACAAGATTTTACAAAGAAATTTGGTAAAGTAAAATTTCAATCTCATGTCTTTTTAAAAACCTCTCAGTTCCCAGTATAAAAGAACTACAACTCTCATTTTTAGTGCTTGAGAAATAATAAAGCCTGAGCTTTAAAAATTAAGGGCAGAGACTTAGCTCAGTGGCACAGCACCTGCCTGGCAAATACTAGGCCCTGAGTTCGATACCCAGTACCAAAAAAATGAAGTTGTATTCATTGTCACCTGCATTGACGCTCCTTCCACCCTTGCCACACAAGCAACCCGATCCAAGAACGTCACTGCCACAGGCACTGCCACAAAGAAGCCTTTACAAAAGGCCTTGCAGTATCGTTTCACCCAGCCTTGTGACTGCGCCATGCCTAGAAACACAAAGAAAACAAGTATGAAGTTAGCTTCAAAAAAGGAGAAAACACACACAAGAAAAATAAGATAATTTCTTAATATGTTTCACATTCATCCCTGAAATCATTAGAATAAACTTGATTTACAATCCCAGGGAGAAATTCATTATTCTAGAAAGTTACGCTAGGAATACAAGCAATGTCATGACAATACTCATGTTATAGAAATGAATCAAAAAATTGGTAACAATAGGGGAAGGAAATAAAACAGACTGAGACCTATGTGCAGGAAGACAAAGAGCAGAAGAAGAGGAAGAGAGACAGTAACATGAAAAAAACAAATAAATACATAGTCAGTTGGCCCAGATTTTCACTTCTGAAAATTTTACTCATAAAGCACCTAATTTAAATGTGACATCTGAAATAAATGGAACGTGAGCAGAATGGGTGCCACCACTTATAGGACACACAAACTGTTGTGGCTATGTAGCTGTAAAACAATCGCTTCCAAAGGACTCGTTTCATTTTGAGTGCCCTTTGCCTTTGGAAGATACCTACATGAGAGGGTGACACAACAATAAGGAACTCACTGCATTCTGGCCCTCACAGAGCATAAAATTCTCCCTAGTTATAATTCTAGGACAATGGCTTTTGACCATTTCTCCATGAAGAAATATACTTCATAGCAACCTATTACTCATTCACACTTAGATATAGACACATATTACTACAAATAAGAAATAACTAAAAGTTTTAACAGAAAATATTTATCATTACTATTAGTCTAATTTTCATGTTTAAAAACACTACAAATTGACAAGGCTAGGACTGTAAGCTCAGGGGTAGAGCACTTGCCTAGAATGTGCAAAGGCCTGGGTTCAATTCCTAGAGCTGAGAATAATTTAAAAACTCACCAGTTACAAATCACTAAATTAATTTTAACACTCCCTAGAGGCTCTTAACCTGCAATTTTATCTAAAGTGGTTATGAATATTCCAACCACTAATTCCCTCTAAAATCTTCACTCTATCATACCATAAGAAAATATAATAATCAGTGGTGGTTAATTCTTAGTATTTTACTATAACTGCCATTAATGGGGGTGATGTGCATTCATGATGAATAATAACATTATTTTTCTTGCAGTTTTATCAACACGTATTGCATGTATCATTATATTCACCCAAGCTGCTAATCTTTTATATCTAGCTGAAATAAATGTAACTGCAAAGGAACTTTAGAAAATAAGCAATTTGAAAACATGTTTTCATTCCAACTCAGCTAACAACTGTAATCCTAAGTAGGAATTGCTTGTGAGTTCCTGCAGCTGGTACCCGAGCAATGCATTTGGCCCCAAGTGCTGCTTGCTGCCTGCTGCCTGTCGGTAGCAGCCTGGAGTGCAGCACTCCTGAAACAGTAAACTTTTTTGACTTGTTTCACTCACATCCACCCAGCTTTAATGTAAGTCCCTTAAAAAATCGAATTTCTCTCCACTACCATTGCTCACCTAGAATCAAAACACCCTTACTAACTTCTTTTATACATTTCCACAAGAGATTCAATATATTTTTTCAATAGACTGTTTTACAAAGGTCCCATTTATCATCTGCTTGACTTGGCCACAGCAGAATAGCAAGTATATTCATTAAAATACTACCTTTGGGGATGAAAAAGATGTGTTTTCTCCTACATTACATACATTTCATTAGCTGAGTCTCTCTGAAAATACTTCTAACTGAAGTTGGAAGTCAAACAACACTTTTATTAAATTTAAAAGTTCACTGACCTCCATATATTTCCTTTTCAATGTTTCCCAACATATAAATAAACCTGAAGATTCCAGACTCTGAAATACCTTGGCCCACCAATAATTTAAGTGTTCTGATGCCATACAGAAAAAAACTAGGGTGCAAGAGAGAAAGGAAAATATTCTAAATATCAATTCCTCATTTATCATTTTTGTAGGTTCAAGTAGGGCAGTAATTCCCAGCTTGCCTTGACCAACATGTTTAAATACCTCACACAGACCCCCAAAGGAGAATACCTCAGGTGACTGATTCCTTTAAGCAAGTTTAGAAAATACTAATATTTGGGTGTTTAAAGTTCAGGTGCTCACTCATTCTCTTAGGGTTATTATCCTCTCAAAATGAGAATGAGGAGAAGGCAAGAAAGGATTTCTACCTTGAATTCTCTCAAATTCAGCTTGCCTCTGTCCTAAGCATCTGAAGAACCAACTTTGTACAGGAAATAAAAACTAACATCAGATCTTACTTTCTAGCTTCTATCTGGTTCCATGAGCAAGTGACTTTCAGGGGATGACGTCTTTGCTCTGCTGAGGCACTGTAACTGATGAAGCACATACCGACCCCTAGCTCATTCACTGTTACAACCAGCATTTAATAAGCATTTTCCACAAGCACAGCGCCAGGTACCCCGAAATCATTAAACAGTAGTCAAACCAGCCGCTGTCCCTGCTGTCGTAAGTTTTCACATTCTGCTCCGGAATGGCAATGGCCAATCATATCTGACACATGGTAGGTGGCAAAAATGTACTGCAAGACATACAGAGGTCAGATGCAGAAAAGGTCTCTGAAGATGCAAGTGAACTCAAACATGAACAGATACATCCTAGATAATGGATTATGGACTAGGGAAGGACAACATCACAGGCAAAGTCCCTAGCCCAGGAAAAATTACTCCATAAAGGAACAACTGAAGGAAGGCTGATGAAATAAAGGGGGGGAAAAAAAGAGAGTATTTCAGGACTTGAAAAGTAGGAGGGACAGTGTAAATGTCACATATATAGGGCCTCACAAGTCTTCAGAGGATTTTGTAACAAATCACAAGCAGTTGAAATATTTTTTTAATTTAATTTAATTTTGAAAAGCAAGGACAAAAATCAGAAACAAGGGAACCTACAATAACACATACGTTACAGACTTTCAAAACAAGAATAGCTGATTAACAATGGTTGATATATTATCTATTTTCATCATCAAATCTGTTGCTAGGATTAACATACTTATGTAAGATTAGACATATCATTAATATTACTGCTTGCTTTCACAGTTGAAATATTTTTAAACAGATGTAAACTATGTTATCCACATTTCAAAATGGTTACCCTAGCTGGCTGACTGCACGGGGCGAAAATGAAAGAGAACAGAGTATTGTACTGGCCAGTAGAGTATATGACATTCAATGGGCAGACAATAACCATTTCAGAGACTAAAACAACAAGACCCAGAAGCGAATGGGAAATGTTGGGGAGGGAAAAAAACAAAGACAGTATCAAGAGAAGCACTGACCTGTCAAAGAACTGCGATTTCATTTTTATCTCATTCCAAAGTACTGAAAACACATTCACAGTTTAATTCCTCAAAATGTCATTAATGGTAGCAAGTGTAAGGCAGTGGGTTAGGGGCAAGGCTCACAGGAGCCAGCAACATGTGCTCTTTGCCTTCAGGGAGCTACAGTGAAGCAACGACACATGCTGGGAAGTGTTTCCAGTGGAGGTGAGCATTAAATAGAGCTGACGGCCTCTGAATCATGGAACCTATCCATCAGGAAATGATCAGGACAGTCTCCCACAGGAAAGGGCATTTCAGGCAAAAGGAGGCACATATATGAAGGCCTAGGAGCAAATGAAACATTGCCATTTAAGAAAGTAAAAGAAGTTCAGTTTGGATAAGTACATACAACAATTGTGTTAATTTTTAAGTCAGGAAAAATACTTATGCATTGAGTGCCAAGCACCAATTCTAAGTGCAGAAGACAGAAAGGCATACAGTATAACACCATGTAAAAACCCTCAGTAAACAATACTTAATATTTTCTATATAAACTTATATGAACACACAAAAGGTATTTTAAATGGAGAATTTTTATTTTTTATTATTCAACACCTGTATGCCATTTGTGAATTATTAACAGAATAAGGAGGTAGTTATTTCTGAACAATGAGAATGCAAATCAGAATTTTCTTACTTGAACTTTTGTTGGTTTCTATCATGTAAAAAAGAAAAACCAATAGTCCCTGCCCTGAAACATCATTATGACACACAGATCACATGGGCTACCAACAGCCCTAACTTCTTCCCATCACAAACCACACTATCTCTCCTGTTTCTCTGCTGCTCAAATGTGAACACAAATGTGAAGCTAAGCTCCTCCCTGTTTATGCAGCCATCAATGCACTTAACTGAACAGAGCATTTCATGTAGCTAGGTGAGGTCATGAAGGTGTGCTGCCCTAAGGTATACTGCACATATCTGAAAACCTAAGAGGTCTGTCCAATGTTTGCTACTTTTTTCTCTACATTCCACAGAACATAAGTATTTCAAGCATCCTCTTTACTTTCCAGAGAGCCTTGTGTATGGGCTTTAACAAACTAAGTTGGGATATCTGCAAGACAAAAACTAGCAATGCTGGAAAACATGAAGATGCCATAGCTATCCCAGTTACAAGGTACTGTGCATGAGAAAAATGTAAGTAATGAGGGTAGGGGTAGCACAGCATAAATAACCTCAAATTCACATTCTGCAAATTCTAAGCCACCCTGCACTTCCCATTTACATTCTCAGCATATTCCACAATTCAGTTATCATGGTCCACAGACATGAGCACATCAAGAGAGTGCAGAGCCGCACAAATCCTTTCTAGGCCTCAGTTTTATCAGATTAAAAAACTGGGTGGCAGGTAGGTGAGATTCCTTTCAAGACCTAGAATTCATTTCTATAATTTTTCATCATTTCTTAACTTTTGTCCAGGCCTTTGGCAGATACTAAGACAAACACTCAGGCTATTTCAGACTACAAAAGGATAATGAAGTTTCCTCTTAGGTTGGAGTATTTTTTTAAATTTTGAAAAAAAAAAAAAAACATGAAGTCCTAGCTTTCCTTAAATGACTAGTTAAGAAGGGCAGCTGAGAATCATGGCAAATCATATAAACACACACATGTGTACACACACACACACACACACACATGCGCGCATTTTAAATACAGGTGAAGACCTGGAAGCAGCTGCTGTCTCACCCCTCCCTTGAGCAACCACTATGCTCACAGAAGTACCACCATTCCTAGCAGGGTCAGGACAAAGGCTTTGCCACTCTGAGAGTGCATGGAGTAGAGGACGACCACCAATCTCACAGTGTGCAGGTCCCGCTCCAAGCCAAGGGAGAAGAAAATTAGGAGTTGCCCTGAGAACAAAGTGAAAGCAGCTGCTATTTTCAGAATCTCTGAAGAGAAAGCTTCTGACAGTCCTACCCTCTCTGACACATGCAGGGCACCTGTATGTCAGGATAATAAAATGCCCCTAAACATTCCAGCCACCACTTAAAAACTAAGGAAGACATAACAGTTGAAATGAACACTACATTCCTATGTCAAGTCGTACTGAATCAAAATTTCAAAGTTCTATGGCAATCATATTTTGTTAAATGTCAGTAAGGCACTTCCTGGTCTATAAAAATTGTCAAAGAATCACTCAGGTGATCTGGTATTTTATGAATTCCTCAAAACTACCAAACTAACAACATCTGCTACTGGAGAAAATTTCTTTTAATCAATAACAATGTGATACTAACCTCATGCCTAGTAAAACGAGAATATTTTTTTATTAGTTACCCCATTTTTCTCTTAATGTGTGCAAGTCATGTAGGTAAAACATTGCTCCCAAGAAAAGTATTGCTTAATAGTAAGCATATCTGGTTCATTGCTAAAGTACTTAAACTGAGGATATTTTTTAATAAGCTGTCACTTTCAGTTGAAATATTTCCCACACACTATATAGCAGACGAAAGTTTCAGCTCCTCTCTTCCCTCTAACAACTGACTATGGCTGCCTCACACAGGAATTCATTTCAAATCATTTAAAATCTGGCTATACTTCATTCTATACAAAGTCATCAACCACTTATCCATAGCAACTAGGTAGATATAGATATAGATATACCTCAAGCCATTAGAATTATAAAAACTAGGGCAACTGCAGGGCAAGCACAAGGTCCTGAGTTCAACCCACAGTACCCAAAACAAAACCAATTATAAAAATTAAAAGTTGTGTGGGAGGTTTGAAGAGGAAAACAACAAGTCGCAAAGTATTATCTTACATAAAATATAACTTTTCAATCATAATAATAAGCAAAGGAGAGACTTTCAAATCATGAATATCAGAGACTATAAAAGCAGGAATGGAAGTGGACTCGGGCGTGCACTTCTTCAATCATTCTATATTCATATATTTACTGGTCACCTACTATAAGTACAGAAATTGTCCTGAGGGATGAGTTCATGACAGAATAGGCCAGCGCAGTCTGTGCCCATGTCCAATGGATTTACACTCATTCTCTCAGTCTGAAGTACCTGCCCTGTGCTAGCACTATACTAACACCCCATACATAACAAGCTAGAACACTTCCCCAAAGTGATTTAAAAGAAGGTCATTATGAACAAGTAACAACACATGATCAAGGAGCCATCACTCTCCACAGATCTTTCCAGCTGACCCCATTATCAACAAATTGACTCTGCAAACACAGCTTATGCATGTGAAAAACCAGGAGACACTTGGATACATTTGACTAACACATGGGACTCAATTGCTTAACAACTGATAAACTACAATATTCAGTTCCACTGAAAGATTTATAGAAGTCAAAGAAATTTTTAACGCACCACTTCAGGGCCATCTTGCTTCTTTCACTTTACAATGAGAAACAGTACATAGTATTCCTAGTACATTTTTCAATTAGTATAGCAAAATATTTAAGGCAGACTATTCTATAAAGAAATTTGCTTTGGCTCCTATTCTGCAGGTACAAGGTCAATGGTCCTCATCTAGTGATGCCCTCTTGCTGACAAATTCCTGAGGTGGCACAGAGCATCAGATGGCAAAGGACAAGTGAACATACTGTGCTATGTGTCTCCTTCTAGTCTTTCTCCCTCTCTCTCAGTCAGCAGGAACAGGGTTTGTGATGCACGTCTATAATCCCAGCACACAAGAAATCACCACCCCAGGCCAACAGTCTTAAGTAGTGAGATCCTGTCTAAAACAGCAACAACAAAAGAGTCACCAGGATTCACAAGAGCTCCATGCTAGGACCTCATCTACTCGTGGCCATCTCAAAAAGTCCCCACCTTTGAGAATTACTTTTTCACGCAGAATTTTAAAAATGTACGACAGGAAAACAAAGGTATTACAGTGCCATACTTGGACAAAAATAAATCATACCATGGTCAAAGGAGTGGGGGTGGAGAATAAGGAAGAACTAGAAGAAAAAAAAAAAAAAAACTCATGAGAATACTAAAAAAAATGGAGATGGGTTTAAGAATAATCATTATGTTTACACTTTGCAAATCTCTTGGATGAGAAGGAAATATAACTATGGGAACAAGGGCATGCATAACTAGTGAGAACGCTGAAAATCCACAATACTTCCCTGTGCCCCTCTGAGAACTGGCTCAAGCCATCTGAATCCTAAAGATTAACCTTATCATGTAGCTACATATAGACAGAATTTGACAGCATTTACAAGTAAGGCTCAAGCTCATATTTCATTCATTAAAATGCCATCAGTTCTACAAAAGTGGTTTACCATAAAAATTAATAGGGACACCCAGGAAAAATGAAAACCTCCTATTAAATGATAACCAGTAGCAAAGGAATGTTTGGTAAGCTTCAAACTTTAACAAAACCAAAATTTGAATTTCAATACTACACTCTCCACTTTTTCTAATTTAATTTTTTAAGAAGCATAAGTGCTGGCATTAAGTAAAAGCTAAACACAATGTGTATTCTAAGCTAACAATGTAGCAATAGAAATTTAGGTATCAATGAAACAGCCCAGGTACTTCTCCACAATCCAATAAAGCAATTAGAAGATTTCTGGGGCCCGCAAGACAGCTTAGTGGTCTAAAGCACCTGATTAGGCAAGCTTAGGCAACCACAGGGACCACAGTTACATCCCCAGCACCACATGCTGCACCAGCCCCACCCCCAGGGCAGGCTGAGCCAGCCATAACATAAATAAACAAAGTTAAAAAAAGAAGACTTCTGGACTGTTTCACCAAACAATAATTTCCAAAACAATATTTTGAGTTAGTAAATTAAATTATTTCTGGTAATAAATACAGAGTAACTTAGAAGAAAATACAATACTATTTACTGTTTGGGTAAGAGCATAATGGGCTTTTAAAAATCAAGATAATTTATAAATTTAAAAAATCACCATTTTAATACTATACTAGTTAAGCGTGTTTCGTTGAAAAGAAAGATTTGTGTTGATAACTGTCCTATTTTGGTAAGAATCTCTTTGGATTATGTTTTCTATTCGGAGAAACTACCTTGAAGATAATAATACAAAGTATAAAAAATAAAAACTCAAAAAAATGAAATCAAGAAATAAAAGAGATAAAGGAAATAGAGAAAAGATGGTAAAATTCAGAATCTTTAAAAAGAAAAGTTGGGCATAAAGTAAACACAAAAAAGATTAGTAAGTGCACACCAGGCTCACAAAAGCACTAGGAAAACGTCATTGGAAATACACTGTGGCATAGCATTTTTATGGAGACATCCTCCTTCTAACTCTCAGCTTTGCTCTCCTTCCCTATCCTTCTAACTCACAGTCTGCTATCTAATATTACTTCTTGCTCATTTATCTTCCAATACTTTTCACTTCATTTTGGCTCTTTCTTTCTTTCTTTCTTTCTTTCTTTCTTTCTTTCTTTCTTCCTTTTTCTGTCTTTTTGAGACAGGGGCTCACTATGCAGTTCAGCATGGCCTTGAGCTCATTCTTTTGTAGCCCAGACTAGTCTCGAACTCACACCAATCCTCCTGCCTCAGCCTCCCAAGTGCTGGGACTACAGGCATGTACCACCATGGCTTGGCTCGGGCTTTATTTTAGAATGGTACAAGGGTCTCATTACAGCCCAAAAATAAATAGGGAGTTGGAGGGGAATCTTTCTATTAATTTTTAATTAGTACACATTTATTTTTTATTAGTACACATTTGTGGTAAATATCATTACTTGTGGGGGCTTGGTGTAAGTATATAACACATCTCAATTATCTTTCATACTATTCCCTTACCTCCCTCCTCCTTCCTGAACCTCTTTGAGAAAGATTTGTCTCCTATTTATTATCTTTTATTATATTCTTTGTTTCCTCATATAAGAAAACTCATGCAACATTTAAACTTATGTGCCTGATGTGTTTCACATAACATTATGGTCTCCAGGTGAATCCAGTTTCCTAAAATGACTCATTTATCCTTCTTTATGACAGACTAATCCTACATTCTGTGTAAATATCACATTTTTATCTATTCATCTGGTTTTTTCTTTATTTTTATTCATTTTAATGATAAAACAGCAATGTAACAGTTTCAAAACAAGATAGTAGGATGGTTACAATAATTAATACCATACATATTGTTTTTGTCATAGTAGTTATTCAGAGGACAAGATGCAGACCTGATATCTTGTCTAAACAATATTTCTCAATGAACTAAGACAAAGTAGCTTATATCCTAACTCTCTTGTGTATACTTATATATATATATATACATATGTATATATATGTGTGTGTATATGTACATATATAATTTTCTTGTTAAAGTTTATAATACTAGGAGAAAATATCTTACCATGCCTTATAAATAGATTGTAAGTCAAAGATACAGTATGAATCATAAAAGTGTAATTAAATAATATTCAGAAAATTAAAAACTAATTAAGATTAAATGTTTCAAAAAATTTTCCAAAATTCAAATCAAATCATGAGTCCAACTTAGAGACCAGAATGTTGTATATCATATGTATGAATCTGTAATTAACTCCATATTTGAAAAGGTTCATATATGCAAAGATATCAACTAATAAAAAGTTTCCATGATAGTAAAGAATTACTAAGAATAAAACATAACATAAATTCTGGAATGGCAAATATATGACCAGAACTTCTAACAGTTTGGGGATAGGATACTGCACAAAGTTCTAGTATACTGTGGACACTGACAGTGTCCATGATGCTTACTGGTAGTCAGGCATCACTTGTGGAGCTGAGCTACTGCTATTTCCTTAATATCCACCCTGTAGAACCAGACAGAATCATGACCCATAGGGTGCAGGAGAAGTCCATTTGTAGAACATGCTGTTGGACATATTCTGCTGCTATACACAAAGGAATCATTGAAAGGCTGCTTTTGTATACCTCTTTTTCTTCTGTGTTTAATTGTTTGCCCTATTTGGTGGGTTCTTCCCATCCTCCTTCAAAGAGTTTTGGTCATTTTGATCCTTTTCTAGAGCATCTTTTAGTAAGCTGTGCAGGATTGGCTTTGTCATCACAAAATTCTTTAGCTGTTGTCATGAAGGTATTTGACTTCTCCATTGAACCTGAGAGTTTTGCAGAGTATAGCAGTCTGGACTGGAATTTGTTTTCTTGCAAGACTTGAGGTACTTTACTCCATGTTCTTTTTTTGTTTGTTTGTTTGGTTTTTTGGTGGTACCAGAGATCGAACTCAGGAGGACCATGTGCTTGCCAGGCAACCACTTATTCCACTGAGATATCTGCCCAGCACCCACTCCATACTCTTCTTGACTTGATGGTTTGTAAAGAGAAATCTGCCATTATTTTAATGACTTTTCCTTTAAATATGATCTGTGCCAGGAGTAGTGGTGCACGCCTGTAATCCCAGCACTCGGGAGGCTGAGGCAGGAGCATTGGTGCGAGTTCGAGACCAGCCTGGGCTACAAAAGTGAGCTCAGGACCAGCCTCAACTGCATAGCGAGACCCTGTCTCAAAAAGACAAAAAAAAAAGTATGATCTGCATCTTTTCTCTAGTGGCCTTTAGTATACTGTTCCTGTGTTGAATTTCTGGGATCTTGATTATTCTATGTCTGGGTGTGGGCTGATGTTATTTGGAGTTCTATATGCTTCAGTTTCCTGAATGTCAAAATGTTTCCCCATATTTGGGAAGCATTCTGCTATTACTTCTGCCCATATTTTTTTATATCATTTGTATAGACTCTTTTCTCATTGATGCCTATTAGTCTTAGTTACTCATCTTTGCATCATCTTTCAGATGTTGAATTACTTTTTTCTTGTATCCTAGTTGTTTTTCACAGATCTTACCTCTTCACTAGCTGCAATGAGGTCTTTAAGATCGATTTTCATTTTCATTAAAATGCTTTTGCCAGCTTGTGACTGAGGTTTTTTTAAGTTCCTGTATAGCACTTCAAATCTGCTTCACACATTCTATTACTCTCCTACATTGCTCATTCAAGGATGCCATTTTTCTATTCTCCTCTACTTTTTTTATCATTGTCTTCTTTAGAAGCACTTAGTACTTCTTGTATTATAGGTATTATTCTTTTTACTTCTAAAATTATTTCTGATCTTATTTCCTCTATACCTTTCTGCAGTTGTTTCTTTACTGCAGATGCTATTATTTCAGAGATTTAAGGTGTTTGATTTCCAATTTCTCCTGTGTTATTCTCTCCTGAATTTGTTCTGGGAGGGATGAGGGCCTGAGAGCACATTTTGCCCCTTCTCTTTGTCATTTTAGATACCCCTGCCTTTGGCAGAGTTCTTATCTTAGCACTAGATCTGGATCTACCAAGTTCAAACTCATCCAGATGGAGGTGGCTTGGGTCTGGCTGCTGAGGTCCACTTATTCCTGCTGCAGCCCTTGGAGGTGAAACTGCTGTGCCACTCTGGCAAGATGTTCTTTTCCTGGATCATCTGAGTGGGTCTTGTCTCTAGCCTCTCTGCAAGGAGTTCTGTGGCAGTTTTCCACACTGGGCCTGTCTGATGAATTTCCATTCACATGCCAGGCTTTGTTGCCGAGTCAAATGAGTTTCCAGCAGGCCCAGGGTAGTCTCACTCAAGCACTGGGCCTGGTTGCTGGGTCGAATCTTTTATCTATGCACCTGTTGATAGACATATAAGCTGCTTGCAAGATTTACTTATTATGGGTTTTACATCTATAAACATGGGAATGTACATATCAATGTCATATGAGATCTTTAACTCTTTTAGAAAGATACTTGGAAGCAGACTAGCTGTGTGAAATGGAATTTCTAGTTTTAGTTTTTCTTTGTAGTCTCATAGTAATTGTGCTAGTTTACATTCTCACCAACAATGGACAAGGTTTCCTGCTCAGCCTTGCCAGCATTTATTATCGACTTCATTTATTGATGGTGCCCATTCCTTCTGGAGTAAGACAGAACCCCACTGTTGCTCTTTAAATTTTTATTTCTTAGTACGTGTTTGCAATACAAACATTTACATTCTTTGTGGGAAACTTGTACATGTACATAGTATGTACACCTTAATTCCTTCTTTATCTCCTTTCCCTTCCTTCCCTTCCATCTCCTGATGTCCTTTCTCTTTGAGAATGACCTACTGCTCCGTTTCCTATTATCTTTTATTATGTTCTTTATTTATACTGTGGGTTCTCATATAAGAGAAACTCCTAGTGCTGTTTTAATTTGCATTTCTCTAATGACCAGAAATACAGAACACTTCATTGTTAATTGGCCTTTTATATTTCTCCTACTGAGAGGTGTCTGTTCATTTTACTTGCCCATTTTTTGACTGGGTCCTCTCAAAAAAAGGGGGGGGGGGTCTAAAGTCTCATCATGAATCTATCTTACCCTTACTTTTCATCCTTTAAATACATTCCTTTCTTTACCCTACTACAAACAAATATAAATAATAAATAATCTGCCAAATTCACATCAAAGTTAAGGACCAATAACAATGCTGTGTTTCAGCAGGGTTGGGAGAAGGGAACAGGAAGTACTCTCAAAACAACCAATGCCTCTAGACTCCAAAGAGACAAAGATAAGATGGGAAGATCACAAAAAAGTAGGATTGAGAATTATGATGTAACTAGCAAGCATATGGCCAACTCAGGAAATGCCATTATGTTGTATAGAATGAAAAATATAAAATTTAAAAGCACAGGCTCTAGCAGCAGGGGAACACATTAGGACTCTGATTACTCTGTCAAAAATAAATGCTGTCTAAACTATGGTTGGAAGATTTGGAAGGCTGCCCACAACCTGTCTAGAGCAGCTGCAAGTCCACAGGGAGGTTGACCAGCAGTGGTGCAGGCTGAGTACTGGATAAATATGCAAGCCACATAAGAAGATTTATACAATTTAGGTGAAAGCAACACTAAAAACTCTCTGGAATGAGTCACTAGGGTCCTTTAAATTCAAAAGCACATGCATGTGTGCATGCATACATGTGCATACACTTGTTCAAATGGAAAAAAGGTAATAGTGGAATAAGTAAATAAATGAATGCCAATCAAGAGGCCATAGTACCAAGAAGCTCATACCGCGCAGCATAGAGACAAGGGCAGATGGAGCACAGCACTGTCCAGACTCAAGTGTCTGCTGCACAGAAAGTCCAGGGACTATAATGAGCTTCTAGCTATAATGAGCATTATAGCATTTGGAGCTGGGATACTCTTCAGACTGCTCCCCACAAGTAAATGCCTTGTTATGGTTTCAGCCCATATACTGGAAGATACCGCTTTAATTATTTGGCAATATTTCTATACCTGTGAACCCCACATGCAAAGCCCTCAAGTTACTATGCATCTGTCAGTCAAAACATTCAATATTATTGATAGAACTTAGAAATGTTGTAAAGCAATTTTTAAGAATGCTATAAGCAGGCATGTGCAATGAAATACAATGGTCCCAACTATGCAATGCCAATGAAACTGGAGAAATAAAATAACTTAAATGTCATCTGATTATATTATTTTATATAAATATTAAATACTTGAGCACTAACCTAGTTATAGGCAGTGGCCTTTGAAATACAGTAGAACACAGCATTATGTGATATTCTATCAGAATGATATAAGATCCTTAAACTCATACATCAAAAATTATACATATATATGGAAAAATAAATGTTGGTTTTAAAATGTTTACATAGTCTTTATTTTTCATATAATTTTTATTTATTAAAAATAAACAAAATTTTATAACCAAATGAGAGAATGACAACAGTTATTACATTTTATCTCATTATTTTCAACGTACTGACTCAATACAAGATATAAACCAAAAAACTGCTTGCAAAAAAACAAGATAACACAAACTCTCAACAAACTAAACTTCTGGTATAAATGAAGCACACTAGCATATATAGTGCAATTCTTAAAACAACAGACTACATCATTTGGAGAAAAATGAACTATTTCCTACTTTCTATTTATCTGCTTTTTGCTCACATTCTTATTTTGATGTTTTTAATGCTGCACAGTGTTTCATCTGTTTCATTTACTTTTTATTTCTATTTGCTGCTATTATTTTAGTTATTGAAAGTGAGACAGAACTTTTGTGGCCTTGTTCTTTTTCTGTAGGCTGCCTTAAGCTATCTAAATTTGGAACATCTAAACAAGCTGAAAGTAAAGAGGGATTTTATAAAAATCACTAGGGGAGAGGTTGTTCTGTTAATCATGCCCTATGGTGGGTGATTAACTGCTTATACAATTATGTCTCACTTCTAATTAATTGTGCTTAAGGCTCGTGTTAAATTTGGGGTCCCCTTGTTAGAACACTTCATACTGATGAAGGCGCATGTGCTGCATGAGGCCATAGTGGTCATTCAACACAGGAGGGACGCTCTCAGTGTTCATAGCACAGGTAAGTGAGGGTAGCAGTAGTGGTGGCATCTTCTCTAGCAGAACTGATGCTCAGAAATTCATCTGTAATGAAGTGCCTGGCGGGGGTCATGCATGGGTCTCTCTGGGCTTGGGCATAACATTCTCAGGGGTAGTGCTATGAGCAAATTCTGGAAAGTAGTCCTCAATCTTTGATTTCCCAGTAAGATCTTCCTCAGCGAGCAGATGTTGTTGAAGAACACAATCAGAGATAGGGCAAGCCATCTGTTGCTCAGAAAAGGTGCAGAGCCTCCTGCAGGTGGCTGGTCTTGCTGTCCTCAGGGACAACCACGTTATAGCTCCTGCTGGCCACCACGAAGAAGATAGCAGTCGACAACAATGTGTCTCTCTTTTACTTTCCATATATATGTATGAGAAACCATGCACTATTTGAGCTTTTGTGTATGAATTATAATTATATGACACATTTTACAGACATATTTCTTGTAGATTTTTAAGAAATGCTGTAAAAAGAAAGGAGAAAAAGGAAAGGAGAAAGTAGGGAAGGAAGGGAAAGAGGACAAAAACTTTTTGATATTTTCTAATAAAAAATATTAAATATAAAGCAAAATGATCTTATTTTATGCATACTTTGATTACCTAAAGTATATTAAAAATGATATTTTTTCTACTAGACACTAAATATCTAAAGAAAACAGAGAAATAAAGTTACCAATTAAAAAAGGGGACTGATCTAATTAAATCTGGAATAAAGTGCTTGCTCATATACACTTTAGAGCTGAGAGAGAAGTGCACACAATGAACAAAACAACTCTCACACCATTTTAGATACAGAGTAGGGTTCAGCACATACATAAAGGTATTAACTTCTCCCTATTAAAAAGGTGAGATACAAATACAGAAGGACATCAGAGAAAAGCTGTGGAGCTCTAGAAGCAAAGACGTCCAAGTACCGAAGAGTGAATCTAATGCTAGGGCCTACCTTCTAACACCATTTCTGACTCGAATAAACCAGGACTCTACAGAGAAAGCGTCAATTCTGGAACTGGAACACGAAAAGTATAGCATGAATCTTAAATATTTTATTTTGTCAAAAAAAAAAAAAGATCTCAGAAAAAAAGATAGAAGTACATAAAAAGAACATAGAAGCTTGTTTGAAGATGTTCCCACTGGTTAAGAGAGAAAACTTGTTGGCTGTAATGAATACAAATCACTGAAAAATCGTTTCAACTTTTGCTTATTTTCTGAATTTGGGCAGTATTAAAGAAATTAGTATTTACCTCCATGAGATAAATTAACACTAATTCTATTTTGTGTAAGTAATTAATATCATTTAAAAAAGTTAAATGAACTACAAATTACCAAATGTTACTTGAAAATAGGTTCCCTTTGTGATCATTCTTGTATATATCAGTTAGAAATAAAGTTCCCAGGCTGGGGAGATACTTCAGCGGTCTTACTACCTGCCTGGCAAGCACAAGGACCTGGATTCAATCCCGCATGCCATAGGACCCCAGAACCCCAGGCGCACCATGCTGGCCACCAAGATTGGGCATGGTGGCACATGCCTATAATCCCAGATCTAGGGAGGCTAAGACAGGAGGATCACTATGTGTCCATGCTCTGTAGCAAGACTCTGAACCAAATAAATAAATAAACATTTTTTTTTTTTTTTTTTTTTTTTTTTTTTTTGCGGGACTGGGGTTTGAACTCATGACCTTGCACTTGCAATAAACATGTTTTTAAATAATTAAAAATAAAAATTTTTAAAGTTACTTTGCCTTATCAAAAATATATTTTTAATTCAGAAACTATCCTACACTAGCACTGAAAAAGTAATTGTGCAGTTGAGCTAGTTTTTCACTTCTCTTTATGTATCATGTCAGTATATCCAACTATTAAATGAACTGAGGAGTAAAACAGAAAGCTCATGATTTGAAGAACTCGTAAAGTACAAGGTTCTATTATCATTAGTTCTAGCATACAATGATTAAACCTTGTAGATTAGTTAAGAAAACAGCACACATTGCAATTATCTAAGCACAAAGGACAAGTGGGGAGGGTAGAAAAATCATTACACACACACACAACTTGAAGAGCCAGGAATACAGCTCAGCAGCACAGCACCTAACTGGAAAGCACAAAGTTGTGAGCTTGATCCCTGGTAACAAAAAAAAAGAAAGAAAGAAAGAAAGAAAGAAAATCAGCATCTCTTTAATATTTAGTCCTTTTTCATTAATAAAGATGTTTTTAATATCACCAGGTATATAGCATCACCAGTTTCTATACTGAGAAAATAAAGACATATCTGTGTATCTCTGTGGCCATTCAATATTATACAATGTTCTTTGAATTCTTATAGCCTTGCAATAAGATTAGAAGGGCCATAAAAAATAAAGATTTTATAATGGAGAGACAATCTATGCTCTTCTGTACTCTCTGATCCTCTGCAGTGGAAGACTAGCATCCAAACAGCTGCCCCACTGTCAACATGGCAGGTGGCCAAAGTGCTCTCTCCTGAACATACAGATATTCTAAATTCCTCCTGGTTGAAATTGTTCAGTTATTCCCTATTTCCCAGGGCATCACTGCAGACTGCTCTGAGGTCCAAGACTAAATACCTGCTCTTACACTTCTACTTTCATTAGCATATCACGCACCCACTGTGATAGTTAGGGGCTGCACCTATGCAACAGCCAACAAAATTGGGGCAGCACAGTTCTGGGTGTTGCTGGATGCATTTACTGCAGACAGAAGACAAAAAGCACACATACACATATACACACACACGGTGTGAGTGGCCCCAACAATAGGCTTGTGGCCTGAATGGAATAAAAAAGGGAAAGAAAGAAGGAAGGCTCATTTCAGTTGCTCTAGAGGAGCTTCTCTCTTCTCTTCATTTTTTTCTTTAATTTTTTATTCATTTTAATGAGAAAAAGATAAAATAGTGATGAAACAGTTTCAGTACAGGTTAGTAGGTCATTTACAATAATTAATACATTACATATTGTTGTCTTCATAGTAGTAACTCAGAGGACAAGATACAGACATGATACCTTTATATATGCATTATGGCTGGCTCAGCCTGCCCTGGGGGCAGGGCTGGTGCGCTATGTGGTGCCAGGGATCAAACCATGGTCCTTGTGGTTACCTAAGCTTTCCTAAGTAGGCACTTTAGACCACTGAACCATCTCGCTGGCCCCAAACCTTTATTCTCAGTGAACTAAGAGAAAGTAGCTATATATCTATCCTAACTCATATATATATATATATATATGCATATATATATGGAAGGAAACATATTTGTGTGTGTCTCCTTGCCCCCTTTTTTTCCACAAGACTTCCTTTATTTACACTTTCGTGTAGTAATACATGACGCTAGGTTGCCTAGCAACTGAGTAACTGATAGCGAATCTTAATCAGAAAGGATCTTTTTTTTTTTTTTTTTTTTTTTTTTGTCATCCTAAACCCAGCTCTGGCATCTACTGTGGGACACTCTTCTCTCTCTGGCTTCCAGTCCAGATCCTTCACATGGATCCTTGACATGGACTCGCACAGGACAATGCAGTGAGCGCCAGACCTGTGAGCTCTGACTGGGTTCTTCCACTCTCCAGCACAGTCTTTTGCCCTCTTCCACACTTGACTCCATGGGTGGCTGTCATAAGCCTGGCTTGCAAACCCTAATACACACATAAATCTTTATAAAACCTACTTCTGAAGTGAACAGTGAATGATACACCAACCAAACCCAGCCACAAGAAATTTCTAAAATATGCTATGCTCATTCTAGCTTTCATATCTGGTCTCTGAGTTTTTATACATGGTCTACTTTGTATACTGGTCTTCATAAATAGTTTTGGACAACTATTACTCAACCTTCAGGGTAGCTTAGATGTCACTCTATCATGAAGCCTGAGGTAAAAATCATTTCTATATGTGCATTGGTGTGTGTGTGTGTGTGTGTGTACACCTATACAGGCTTAAAGAAGTTGATTTATGGCTGGTGAGACAGCTCAGAAGTCTAAGCACCTGTATGGAAAATGCACAGAACTGAGTTCAAAATCCAATGCTGTGCCCACCCCCACACTGAGATGGACACCAAAACTGGGCATGGTGGCACACATCTGTAATCCCAGCACTGGGTAGGCTGAGACAGGAGGATCACTATAAGTTGAAGCTCTGTAGCAAGACCCTGTACAAAACAGATACATAAATGACTAAAAAAAATGTTTTTATATAAGTTGATTTTGTTTCAGTAAATCACAGTACTCATGTTTAAAGATAATAGAGGATTACAAAAAGCAAGTAATTACATACATACAAGGCATTAAGAACTATACCTTTTAAAAAAATAAGTATTTAACATTGCTTCTTAAACTTTTTTTGTCGCTGTTGTTATTTTGGGGGAGTTATTTTTTCTTTTTTTGAGATAGTATGTGGCTATACAGTTCAAGCTAGCTTTAAACTCACTCTGTAGCTGAAGTAAACTATGAACTCAGAGTAATCCTCCTGCCTCAGCCTCCCTCATTCTGCGATTACGGGCCTACCTTACTACACCCTGCCTAAACATGATTTCTTTCCATCTGTGCTCAGTGGTGTCCGAAGCTTCCCTAGAGGCTGAAGAGCAACAGGAGCAGGCACTGAGCAGACCTGTGAGCCCCAACCACTGCCTCCATCAGAGCCATTCTTTTCTCTCCCTATCTCCTCCACCCCAATACAGCAGTTCCTCACTATTTTGCAGTTCAACTTTCATGGACTCGCTGTTCTGTGGGTTTTCAAAAAATATTAAATTATTTATCACGTATCTTTCACTGTATCAAGGGATTTTGCAGTACAGTACAGTATACAATGTTGCTAAAATTACATAACTGTACAAGTTTATAAAATGGTTAAGAACATTAGAAGTGTTTTTGGAAAGTGTGGGAAAGGCATATAAGAGTGTGAGGAGAGCTTATAAGGCCTTAAAATATATGTAAATACTAAAATAAATATAACATTGCTACTTTGCTGATTTTCACTTATTGCAGGGCAGTCTGGAATGTAAACTCCATGGTAAGCAAGGGACCACTGTATTCTTTCTTCATTAAAAATGGACTTAGAAGCAAGATTTTCTTGGAAGATGGGCTCACCATATTAAAATAAGAATAAGAAAAAACATTAAAATCCAACGTTTTTATGAATCAATGGTACAATGAGGTTTGCTATATACTTCAAGCATTAATGTTTTTATTTCTTGACTAGATTAAATTCATCTCGGTCTTATAGATCCTTACTTTTGACAAAAAAAAATATGAGGACTGAGGATTTAGCTCAGTTTTACAACACTTACCTAGCAAGATGGAAGCCCTGGGTTTGATCCTCCACACCCAAACCAAAAAATAAACCTCAACTAAAAACAATTACAAAAAGACCCCCCAAAAAAAGACAAAATGAGAAATACTATTTAACAACCAGAAATATCCTAGTAGAGAGAATGGAAGATGGGTTTTAAGGAGTATATTTATTCTCTGATGTAGCCATTTCTTAGTGTACTTATCTTACTATATTTAATGGCATTATTTATGTGCCAATCCTCAAGTTAATGATTCATAACAAAGAACACCAAAATAATCTAATCTGACAACAGAAAAGCCCACTATAAATGCCAGTTGCTGCTGTTCTATATATTGTTGACAAATATCCTATGTCACTTTAATAGCTTCTTAGTTTAAAAAAAAAAAAAAAAAAAGTCACCTTAACTGTAAAGATCTACCAAAGCTCATTGCTGCATGCTGCGGTGGCTCATCAGGCATCATTCAGAGGACCAGTGAAGAACCCTGTCCACTGTGAAAGCACCGAGCAGTGACAAGCCTGAACTGAGCCCCCACCCCCGCCCTCAGAAATCTTTTACCAGCCTTGGCACACGGTGTGGAGCTATGGCAAGGCACCCGCTTGGAAGTCATGGGAAAAAATGCATCAAGGCCCAGTTCCATGGGTTGATGAGCCCAAAACCTTTGAGGCTGTCTGCAAGGATGAGACCTACTGAGCCAAGGAGCCAGCACTTTCACCTCGTCATTTCATTGTACCAAAGCTCGCCCTTCTACCTCCAAACTCCTCTTCAGTACACTGGCCACACCCAGAATGGCACTCCATGTTGTTGACTATGGTTTTACCTGCTATATGCCTCTTCTCCCCCATACGTTCACATCTCATTCTTTGCTCTAGAGAAATTTGGGATTAGAATTTTGCTAAGCATCTGCAAGTGATACATAAATGTATGTGGTCTAACTGTACATATGATTTATATTAGTACTCATTTACAATATTGATAGGGAAAACTTTGGTACAATTGTGTAAGACACTCGATTCATTTAAATGTCAACCAGATTATAATGGAGAAAATTAATGATCAGGTTCAACTAAGAGCCAGCTATCCATAACAGAGCAGGACCTCCATGCACATCACTGCCAAAGAAACAAGTACCTGTTTCTGTTTTCTTTTAGGGCCACATAGTTTTGTCTTCTATCTATACACAGTACCAAAATTAGAAATCAGATACTTGATTCAAGTCCAAGCTATGCCAAGGAGCATAGAATTAACTTCATCTCTCTGAAAAGACTAACTCCAAGGATCTTTGCTCCAGTCAGGGACGATTCCATCAGTCTACCTTTGTGTCTTTGTGTGTGATAACACACTCCATACTCCTCATCATCATGAGGCTCATGCCACAAGAGCATTTCTGACTTCTGCTGCAAGGTCACTGCATTCCCACAATTACTTCCATGTCTTCCATGGCTGGCACTGTTATATTTCATGTCAGATATTTACTTAATACCTATGGTCATTCATTAAAAGCTCATGATAAGTGGCTGGCTAGATAGCAAAGTAAAAGACATATTTGGGGAAACTTATAGTACAGTATATTCATACTTTTAGCAATAAACAAATATACATATATACATGTATATATATATGACTCCATTTGCAAATAAGCACCAAAAAACCAATAAATAAAGCACCAGTAAACAAAACTAAGTTATTTTTATACTAGCCACCAAAAAATGTTATTTTTATTTTAAGCAACAGCTTATTATCACAGAGAATAATTTGGTATGTCTCATTTTATAAAAAATTTATTTTTATTGTCTCATCAACATCAAATGATATTAGTGTCACAATGGCTATTACAGCTAATGGCTTAGAAAGAAAATCCAGTAACAATTTTGATAGGTTTTAGTGAATATATGAGCTAGATAAAAATATATGAGCCATAGAGAAATTTGAGGCAATTTAAATTAATATCTATCAGTTTTGAATAATGAAGCTTTTCAGAACCTAATGCAATTTTATTCTACAAAAAGACTCACCGTATCACCCAAAGACCTTCCCCTATCCAAGTAATCTATTATCCTACTAATTAAAAAGAGGCCACTTTACCTCTCCCTAAGCAAAAACAATTGTAATCAAGTCACACATGAAAAGTCAGTTCTTAAAGTGAGATGTAGGCATCAGGTAATGTTTAAATGTCTTTTTTTTTTTTTTTTTTTTTTTTTTTCCTGAGCCAAAATTATATTAACATTTTTCTATGTTCTGGATACTAACTTCAGTATAAATACTAAACAGTCACATAAAAACTTCTGATTAATATGCAGTGAGATTTTATTCCATGTTTCCAAAAGATAGTGATTGGCCACAATAAAATCTGTCAAAATTATTCTCCCACAAATCTAAAACAAAAGAAAACAAGATGGTACCAAAAGGACAATTTACAAACTAAAAACAGTAACATAGCTCTTAGCATCCTGCACCTGAACATCACACATCTACAAATCTTTCAAGTCTTAACGCAACAGGAATGTGTTCAGAGACCAGCAAGGATATGAGTAGAGCAATGATCCCAAGCAAAAGCCACCAACCTTTTAGATGAAAGTCTGCACAATAAATTGCAAGGGAGCGACTGAGGACAAGCAGCCCGCAGCTTAATACTGAAACTCTCTGTGTAAGTGTCAACCATGAATGCATCAAGACTTGTTTGCTCATGTTCTGAAGAGCAGAACCTGAATTATGACATGGAAGTGGAAGTTATCTTAGAGTTGACAGGAAAAAAAAAAAAGTTTGCTAGATTTCAGCTGTGCTCAGACCATTCACAATGTTAAACAAAGTAAAATAAAATATTTCATAAGCAGGTGTGGTAGAGCACACCTGTAATCCTAGCACTCAGGAGGCTGAACCAGGAGGATTGCCATGAGTTCCAGACCAGCCTGGGCTACACAGAGAATTCAAGGATAGTGTGAATTACAGAGGGAAACTGTATCCTATTTTTTTTTTCCTGAACCAGGGATTGAACTCAGGTTCTTGTGCTTACCAAGGAAGTGTTTATTCCACTGAACTGTCTCCCCAGCCCGGGAAACTCTGTCTTAAAAAAAAAAAAAAAATATATATATATATATATATATATATATATTTTAAGTTATTCTCATTATTTCATCTTACTCCTGTGTTTATCCTGTTTTCATTCCCATCTTTAAAGATATAAAACTATTGCTCAGATTGTTTAAGTAATGTCCCTAGGGTCACACAGATGGTAAGTGCCAGAGTTAAACCCAGATCATTTGACCCCTTAGTCCACGTATTTAAGGCCTATTGTAGCTGTTTCCCATATTTACCACTCCCAATAATTTTACCATTCCCAATAAACACAGGGCACAATGAGTTACTGATTTTGTAACTGCTACTGTAGCATTTGCATGCAGCTTAACTGAAAAAGTGCACTAGATAAACAGTTCAATCCACTATGTAAAATGTAAACATTCATGTCTTCATCAAATAGAAAGGAGTGGAAATCTGTACTAAATCTGTATGCATCATCAATTAATGGGAAAATGGAATTAGTGTTGTTTCTGATTTAACAAGTACTGAAGGCCCTTCAGCTCTCTCAATTGCCTTTTAGAAATTAAAAGTGCCAAAACAAAAGTTGAAAGCTACGTACATCCAAAAACATTGTGTCCTTTTCCAATTTCCCTTCTATACTTATTACCTAGATCTTTAAACACTCTAGTAGGAGTAAAAACAACTGTATGTATGAAATGTAAAATGGGAAATGTAGGAAAATCAACATGACCTTTGAAATAGGCTTCTCACAACCACTCAGTTAATACTAGAAAAACATCTTATGGCATGTAAAGAATAATTTTCATGTGTAACATTTTCAGTAACTATAAAAGCAAATACAGAATAAAGTACTTTTAAAAAAATCAAATACATTGTAAAAGTCAAAGTTCAATTAAGCTGATACTGCTACTTTTTCTGTAGTAGTTACATCTCTTAAATATTCATAACTATATTAATGTGTCTTCTCCAGTGCAAACTGATGTAACCATCACTACTCCATAGTCATTTCCTGCAATTAGTAGTACCTATGAGTATAACAAACTAATCCTCAATTTGCCCATATTAATTTTATAACAAAAATATGTATCGTTTACCTGGAAATATGGCAGTGCTAGCAGTGGTAGAGCACTTGCGTAGAAGCACAAGACCTTGAGTTTGACCCCTAAGACTAGGGAAAAAAAAATGTGTGTATGTTATATATGAGGTGTGTGTGTGTGTGTGTGTCTGTGTGTGTCTGTGTATGTGTCTGTGTGTATCTGTGTGTGTCTGCTTGTGTTGAACAGAGCTAAGCCCTCTCTCAGGTCCAAGAGCATTCGTCAATCTTATGGTACTCCCCTCAAAATGTTTTCTTCATATGTGCATGTGGTATGGAGGGAACACAGAGGCTTTGCACTGAGTTACTTGCCAGCTATTTTTTTTTGTTCTTATTTTGAGGCAGGGTCTTGAGAAGTCAATAAACTGCTGAAGCTGGGTGTATACTTGTTATCATCTTTCCTTAGTCTTCCATTGTACTGGAATTCTAGGCATGCCCCAACTCAACATCATTTGTAACAAATATAAAATTGGATAACTGATATCATGAAATTAATTTTCATATGAGAACAAATGTTTTAGATCTAATCATAATTTGACAAAAATGAAAGATATGCAGATCAACACTAACAGATGTCAAATTTCCCTCAAACCAAATCCTATTTAAAGGACCACTTTTATATTTTTGAAACTTCAAAATCAAATAGCAATACTTGAGAATATATCCTTATTTCTCCCTTTGACTACTCATAAGTATTTCAAGTAAAAGCTAAAAAGAAAATACTTTTCTAACTTTTTTAATGCACCTTTTCCCAGAAGAAAAGAAAAAACTAGAAAGACAAATGAACTCTGAATCCATCCCAGCCACTTTATTAAATAATAGGGGTTCATACCTCCTACTGGCTTCAATACCTGAGAAACCAAAAAAGAAAATACCAAGGAAACAAACCAAGTAATCTTACCTGGCTAAAGGGCAAATTTTATCCTTAAAATTGAGTATGATTCCTATCAACTCTATGAATTCAGCTCATTTTTCTTTAATGCAAAGACTAAAAGATAAAGGTTACAGCATAAAGAGACAAAACAGTAACATATCAACAAAGAAACTAAATTAGATAGCTCACCTGTCACAGAGAAAAATCAATAAGGCCCAATGAATTTCTATGTACAAACATATCTAGGGGAAGACTCTGGAATAAAGTGTCTTCTGCTTTCTGTGTACTCAACATACTCTGCTCCACTGGCTGGAGAGATCAAGAAAAAGACGGCAGACAGCAAACAAGACCCAGGCTGGCCGCCAGGGAACAGCAACACCAGAGGAGAGCTCCTGGGAACATTATATTCAACATAAATAAAAATAACATATCCAGACTTTTTTACTGGAAAAATGATGTAACTGTACATAAAATAGGCAGGACTAAGAAAAAAGAGAATTAAAAATGCCTGAAAGTATTCACAGATCAAATAAATGAAAAATAAGACTAACTCAAGGAGGAAAAACATACATAAAAAAAATCCAAATAAGACAAAAACCTGTGGTCTTTCTCATTGTGAGGGAAGCAAAATAATACTGAGGTAGGACAGATGAAACAAAGATAGGTGGGAAGAAGAAAAATCACATTTGAAAGTTGTGCTTTTAAGAAGATTGTGATTTCTGGGTCTCAGGTCAAAGTTACCCAACATGATCCATAGGGGCATTGCCGGGGTCAAATCTAAGCCTCTTCCTTCCAGACCCATCATACCCAGAATTCCTAAAAAAGCCAGGGATTTAGCTCAGTGGCACAAGTGCTGCCTGGCAAGTGCAAGGTTCTGAGTTCAATTTCTGATACAAAAAATAAATAACAACTCCTCAAGAATACACCAAGTCAATAAATCAACTTATGTTTAAAAAAAAAAAAAAAAGTAAAAACTGGGAACTTGATCCTTAAAAAAAAAGAATAGCTTGAGAGAATTCAAAGAATGCTTAAATTATCCACCTTCAAAAATAATAATAATAATAATAATAATAATAATAATAATAATAACCTGGGCTAGTGCCTATCAAACAAGCCTGTACCATTCTTAGGGGTGGGCCACCTCCTGAGAATGATAAGTGTTCCTGGTTCCCAAAGACAATGGGCTGGGGTTTGGTCTCTTTCTTTAAGTGCATAGTTTTAAATTTCTGCTTAATGAGTCTCTTATACTTCATACTAAAAAACCTTAAAAGTTCATTTACCATGATAAGAGTCAACAAACCTGCAAACGTATTCTACAAGTTGGTTAGATTAGGGTTCTTATCTCCACTTCTTAGACCCTATGTGGTGAAAGTACAACACTAAGAACAAAAAATATATGAGGTGGAACAGAAGAAGTAAGATATGTACAAAGAGGGGCTGGGGAGATAGCTCCGAGGCACAAGTGCCTGCTGGGCAAGTGCAAGGTCGTGAGTTCGAACCCTGGTCCCACAAAAAAAAAAAAAAAAAAAAGATATGTACAAAGAAAACAAGGAAAGTTATATCCTGAAGTTTCACTTTCAAGAAGGTTGTAACTTGAGGACACAAAGTTACTCGAGGTCATCCAATATATGCATTTCATGGGTAGTTAGTGCTTCTTAGGCTTTGGGGGTTTGTATGTTCATTGGATTTTTTGTTTGTTTGTTTTTTATTTATTCTTCCCATCCCATCACATGCAAAATCCCTTAAAGATGCTATAAGAGGTGGGAGATACATCTCAGTGGCACAGAGCCTGCCTGGAAAGTGTGAGGCCCTTACCTCCCCTCCTGCGCTCCCCACCAAAAATCTGATGCTCTAAGTCCAAGAAGTAGCTTAGCTGCTATGGTAAAGAGCAAAACCCTGACCTTCAGATAAGCAGATTCAAAGGTTTCAAGGAATATCTTTAGAGAGAACATCTTAAAAAACCCATCTTTAAAAAGGCCAGGAAGGACTTGGGTCCTGCCCCTGGTAGTGAGAAGACAGACATGATAAGTGTTGACATGAAGTCCAGGCTGCTTGAACACCCCACCCCGCAGCCTACATCATCAGTGAGCAGAGTGCTTTCTGTTTTGTTTTGGTGGTACCAGGGATCAAACCCAGGACCTTGCACTTGCCAGCCAAGCACTTACTCCACTGAGCTTTCTCCACCTACCAACCTGGGCAATGATTTGACCTAGCTTGGACAATTCCATTGCCTGAGGTGAATAAACAGAGCAACCCCTACAGGGAGGAAACTTCACAAACCCATTTGCCCGAAAGCTGGGAAAAAATTATGGCTTGTGGAATTCCAAGACTATTCCAAGATCATGGAAAGAAGCCACTCATTCAAAAATACAGAGGAATTCTGTTTTTACTCAGTCTTTTCAAAGAATTTTAGATATTTTTCAATGAAATCTAAATACAAGTACTGTATTTACAAGTATTTAAAGGGCCAGGGTGGTAGCCCAGTAGAGTAAACGCTTGCCTGACGAGCACAAGGTCCTTTGATCACCGGTACCATAAAAAGAAAAAGAGCACGAACAAATATTTAGATTGAAGCAGTTTGTTACATCAAATGAAAAGTACAACAGTCTGAATAAAGGTTTCCATGACAACACAATATTTCTTATATTTTTATTCTTTTTTCTCTTTCTTTCATTGATTTATCTTTGGGGACTGGGGCTTTTCTTTTTCTTTTTTCTCTTCTTTTCCCCTTCTAAGTTTTTCCCTCTTATTTTTATTTCCTGTACTGTGTCTTGCACTGTTTTTTCTTCCATTTCTATTCATTCTCTTCTGCGACCTCTTTCTAATACTATTAATTTCCTTTGTTCTTCAGAAAGCTGCCCAATCTCACTTTTCTTTCTCATCTTCCACTGATTCTTTAAATGTTACTTTTTCCATTTCTGGTTCCCTACCCCCTCTACCTTTACTAGTGTAACTATTAAACCTTATGCATCTTTATTATTGTTAAATACTGTTTTATTATTAGTGGAGGTAAAGTTGTTCCAATTAATAAATATGTACTAAAGGTCAATACTTTTTCTTCCTATTTATATTACAACTCTAGATCTTTTTTATAATTAAAAATGGTACATTATTGATTCTTAAAGTATGTGCATATCTAGTTTGTCTTTTTTGGTGATTTTATTACTACAGCCAAGGTGACATAGTTGTTGCCAATTAATTGGTTTTTCTCTGGATGCCACTATCTGGGCTTTTTGTCATTATTAAAACTACAGTCAATTCCTGGAGAACTGGGTGCTGGGCCAAACACACTCCAGCCTCCCCTCTGTGGTAGATTAATTAACAGGCCATTTGTAACACCCAGCTGAACTGAATCAGCATGGCACTGCACGTAGAAGGCCCAGCTGAGGATTGTTGCCAACAGCATAAGAACAGAACTAAATGGGAAGATGGTGTGCTATTGATCCTCCCTGAGGAACTTCTCATCCTGGTTTTCCTGATATGAACTCAGCTGCCATTATCAAAGGAGCTCAGGACCTCACTATTGCTGAGGATGGCCGTGCATTCTTTGGGTCTTTGGTGTATAAGCAGACCTCCCACACTCTTTCACATTTGACTCTCTGGGTGAATATTATAAAGTAATTCAATAAATTATGGCTCCTGTATTACATTTTTCCTGTGCAAGCCCTGAATATAACATCTTCCAAAATAAATAAAAGTGCCCGCCATCCTGAGCAGCCTGTGCAGCCACCAGAGCCATGTGGCAACCAGGTAAAGACACTCCCAGCCCGCACACCCTGAGCTCCACCGGCAACTCCATCCACCATCCTGATCCCAATCGGGCCACAGTATGGCCAGGTGCTAACTACATAACTTCAGCAAAGTGCAGAAATCACAGCTATAAAAAAATGATAAAGACAAGGAGCAAGATCCAATATCAGGTCCCGAGTCCACCCAAAATAAATACAAGAGAAACTACCATAGAAGAAAACAGGAATCATGCAGCCAAAACCTCTGAATTGGTAGCATCTGAGATAGACAAGTGCAGAAACATATAGAGCAACTCAGAGATAACATCTGAAGTAAAAAAGAAATGCATGAATTAATAGACTCTGAAGTGGAAAAACACATGCAGAAACGTATAAAGGAAACCAGAGTAGAAATAACCTCTGAAGTTAAAAAAGACATCTCTAAGTTAATAGCATCTAAAGTAGGGGAACAACTACAGAAAGGTGGAGAGGAGAGCAGAGCAGAAATAATCTCTGAACTAGAGAGAGAATGGATAGCTATAATGAGAGACTTCAGTACTACTAAAGAAGACATGAATAAAAAATTAGAGAATAGAAAAATGATGGATTCTCTGGTTGAACAATATAGCAAAGAAACAGTTCACATGAAACAGTTTCAAAGAGATATACAAGGAAATAAAATCTCAATCACAAGGTAGCAAAACCACATGAGTGAATGTGAAGATAGAGTCTCAGATCTTAAAGATACCATCACAGCTTGCAAAAAGGTAAGAAAGGATCTTTTAAAAACAACTAGGATGCAGGAAAAAAATAATTCAACATCTACAAGATGATGCAAAAATGAACAACGTGAGATTAATAGGAATCAAAGAGAAAGAAGGAATTGACACAAATGATATACAAAGAATATGGGTAAAGTAATAATAGAAAACTTCCTAAATATGAGAAAACAATCAGACATTCAATAACTGAAGCATACAGAACTGCAAATAACATCAACCCAACTAAAAACACACCCAGACATATAATAGTAAAGATCCCAGAAAACCAGCAGAATAATATACTAAAAGCCTCTAGAGAAAAGAAACAGATCACATTTAAAGGAAACTCATCAGAATAATGGTAGATTTCTCTCCACAAACCATGAAGTCAAGAACAGCATGGAGCAGAGTGCTTCAAGTCCTCCATGAAAACAAATTCCAACCCAGACTGCTATACCCAGGAAAACACTCTTTCAAATATGAGGAAGTGAAATACTTCCACAACAAGGAACAACTAAAGAATTTCATGATGTCAAAGCCAATCCTACAAAGTATACTTCCAAAAATTTTAGAGGGACCAAAATGATCCAAATTCAACAAATAAGAACAGAAAGAACCTACCAAATAAGGCAACCAATTAAACCAAATAAATAAAAGTGAGTAGACACTGGAACATTAGCAAAGGCCTATAGTGAGCCACTCCCACAGGATATCACTAAAAAACAGACATTAACTAAAAGGGTCAGCCTTCCAACATTGTCTACAGGAGCACAATTCCTAACAAGTAAATCATGGAAGTGGCCTACATGTCCACCAACATATAGATGAATGGATAAAGAAAGTGGGGCATTTACACATAATGGAGTACTAATCTGCAATGAAAAGGATGAGCCTGAGTCATCCGTAGTAAAACTGATACTGCTTGAGGCCATAATATTAAGTAAAATTCAGACAAACAAGCCTAAGTATCACATAGTTTTTCTTATATGAGAAACCCTGAGTATGAAGAGCAAAATCTAAGATAAATAATGGAGAAATAAAGAAATAAACCATTTATAAATGGGAAGGGGATGAAGAGATGGAGCAAAGTGAGAAGTAAGGAAGAGGAGGGGGCTGAAAATAGATTACTTATGATGTGTTATGTACACACAGCAAATTCCCCCAAGAAATAATCATCATGTACTGTAAACAGGTACTGATAACACCTTTACCTTTGTACTGTACAATAGGCATCCTTTCTCTTATAAAATTGGCTATTATCTTTCTACCTTTGGGTGGGCCATTGCTTGTCTCTTGCAAACCAAACCTAAACCTTCTATAGATTCACAAATTCCACAGAGTACCAGTCCTTAAAACACACAAATATCCCCAGCTCTGGACCATAGCCTGCCGCTCTCACAGGTCCAGACATTTCTACAACCTTCCTTGTCACAGGGTGAAGACAGTCCAGACCTGCCCAGTGAGGATGTCTGCGCCTAGAAATGAGGCTCACACACAGACACAAATGAACACACCACCTGTGAGGACATGAACACTCTCAACAAAAGGGGACTTTTTAAAACAGTATTAAGAGAAAAGTGAAAGAAAAACATCTGTATCTGACTAGTCAGTTCTGCCCCCAGAAGCTTCCAACAAACTCCACCGGCTTCCTGGTGGATGGGAGATAGACTTGCATTGCACCCTTAATTCTCCAGTTCCCTACTGCTTGGTAATGCGGAACACTTCTTCAGGTACTTACTGGCCACTGGTATATCTTGCATAGAGAAATGTTTATACAAGCCTCTCTACTTTTCCAGTTGTTTTTCATTATTTATAGGGTTTTGATATAATCTAGGCATTAATTCCTTATAATGTATATAAAATACAGGGATCTTTTTAACTCAATTTTCTATTTCCTAATTTCTTAGAGTGGGCTCTATGTAATACAAAAGCTTCTAAATTGAATGTTTCTCATTCTTATTTTTTCTGTAAAATTCAAAATACCCCCAAAAAAGAATTATACAATAGAAAGTGAGATTACAGCTACCAAGTTCCAATCCCCACAGATATTTTCGTGTAATTCCCTCCAGAAATATCATATACATGTGTAAGAAAACACTATTTTTGGCATTCTCTAAAATAATAGTCTATTTCCTATTGTTCTACACCATTGCTTTTCTACTTAGTAACATACTACAAATACCATTCCATTCCAATATATGTGAACTGCCTTATTATTCTTAACAATTCCTAAATATTCTACTATATGTGCCACAATTTAATGATCCAGTTCCCTATGGAAGAGCATTTGCTTCCAATTTCTGCCAAGAAAATCCTCAAATACACATTAGTTCACATAAAATGTTTAGAATACATTGTTATAAGAAAGTCAAATATTATGTATATTTTAAAGTCTTGTTGACTATTTTTGTCAATGAAAAGTATACAAAATCCACATGCACTACTAGAAATGACACTGTTCAGTTCCTGATAACCTCAGTGACATGTTGGTATAATAGATTGTTATATATTTTTGTATGTTATTTTCCAAATTTGTTTCCTTGCCAGTTTGGTTTTTTAAATTTCTTAAAATTTTATCTTGCAATTATCTTTTTATGAACTATCTGTATTTTTCATTTCTTTGCCCATTTTTCCATTCAATTGTTGATCTTCTCCCCTTCAAACTATGTTGTTTGTTGTATTTTGTTTTGTCATGCTTAGTTTTGTCCTATTTTTTTGCAAGTATTAAGGATCAAATCCAAGACACTGCCTCTACACATCATCCATGGGCCTTTATTTTCTGAGACAGAATTTTTCAAAATTTCCCAGGCTGGCCTCTACCCAGCAATCCTTCCGTCACAAGTTCCTGAATAGCTGGGATTATGGGTATGCACTACAGTAACCTGAGTTGCTTTTTATACATTTATTCAATTTGCCTTGTTCTGATTACATATGAATTACAAATATCTCTCCTAGGATTTGCTTTATGATAGAATGTTTTGTATTTCTTTTTTGCAAGACAGAATATCTATAAAGTTTTATCATTCTTTTCTGTAATGATTTCTCATCATCTCTTACTTTCTACCCCCAGTCACCATAGTGAAAATAATTACTTTCCAAGACATTAATTTCCCAAGTGGTCTACTTTTCATCATTCCCTTCACCATCCAATTGATCCTACACACTTGTCAGATTAATCTTCTTACAACACTACTACCATGGCTTTCTGCTCAAAATTTTTCAATTATTACTTCCCTAATGATTACAATGACTCACACCACACTGTTTATAACACACATAGGTTAGCATTTAGATTATCTACAATCTAACGTCAACTTTGTATTTCCTATAGTCCCCTACTTAAGCCAGATACATTATTCACTGAATCTAAAATTTAAGGAGAAAGACATCCCACTACGTTTCTGCTTATGCCAAATAAGTTATTTTGAATATTCCTTCTTTTAACATTAGTTCTAATTGCACTCTCTGTTCTCTTCTAAGTCACCTCCACTGGACAACTGTCTACTGAGAACCTCCTACATCACACTAAGGCAGAAAATTGAGTAAGTCCAGTGAATTTTGGGCTAGAGAAATATATAATAAGGTGAACAGATAGATGCCTCTAAACTGTCAAACGACATCTGAAAATTAAGCCAAGAACCATATTTAAAAATTAAAGGCTAAGGGAAAACTCATTCAACCCAGCAATCAGGCCCAGCAAATGAGTATCCCTCGGGTCCACTGGAAACTCATTCCTCCCAGCAACAAAGCCCAGCATGTGAGTGGAATTTCATCCATCAGACAGGCCCAGTGTGGAAAACTGCTGAAGAACTCCCTACAGAGAGGTTAGAGACAAGATCCACCAAGCTTATCCAGGAGCTATGCCATCTTGCCAGAGTGGCATAGCAGGCTCACCTCCAAGGGCTGCAATAGGAAGAAATGGAGCTCAGCAGCCAGCTCTGAGCCACAACCACCTGGTTGAATTTGAACTTGGTAGATCCAGATCTGATACTAAGGTAAGAACTCTACCAAAGCTCTACAGCAAAATTTAAGAAGGCAAGGTAATACAAAATGATAAAGAGAAGGAACAAAATGCACTCTCAGGCCCTGAGCCCACCCAGAACAAATACAGGAGAAAATAGCATAGAAAAAATAGATAATGACACACCTGAAGTCTCTGAAATAATAGCATCCAAAGTAAAGAAACAATTGCAAAATGGTATAAAGGAAATCAGATCAGAAATAATTTCTGAAGTAAAAAAAGAAATAATATCTATAATAAAAGAGGTACTATGTGCTTCAAAAGAAGACACTGATAAGGCATGGTGAGGTAGCTCAGCAGTCTAAAGTGCCTGCTTAGGCAAGCTTAGGCAACCTCAAGGACCACGGTTCAATTCCTGGCACCACATGCTATGCCAGCCCCACCCCCAGGGGAGGCTGAGCCAGACACAACATAGATTAAAAAAAAAAAAAAAAAAAGAGAGAGAGAGAGAGAGAGACTGAATTAATTTTGTTTTTAAAAAAAGACACTGATAAAAAAAATAGAGAATAAAAAAATGATGGAATCCTTGAATGAGCAATATGGGAAAGTAACAGAATGTATGAAGCAGATTCAAAGTGCTATACAGGAGCTTAAAACCACTTTATGAATGTGAAAATAGACTTTCAGACCTTAAAAACACCATTGCAGCTAGTGAGGAAATAAGAAAAGATCTCTTAATAATGACTAGGGTGCAAGAAAAAATAATTCAACAAGTGCAAGATGCTGCAAAGATGAACAATGTAACACTAATAGACATTAATGAGAAAGAGGGAGTCTGTACAACTGATATAAAAAGAATATGGACAGAAGTAGTAGCAGAAAACTTCCCAAATATGGGGAAACAATTTGACATTCAGGTAAGCAAAGCATACAGAATTCAAAATAACAGCAGCCCAAGTAAAACCACACTGTTTTTCAAGAAACAAATTCCAGCCCAGACTGTTATACCCTGCAAAACTCTCTTTAAACTTCAATGGAGAAGTCAAATACTTCCACGACAAAGGACAACTAAAGTATTTTGCGATGACAAAGACAACCCTGCACAGTTTACTAAAAGATATTCTAGAAAGGGATTAAAAGGACCACAACTCCATGAAGGAGAATTGAAAGAACCCACCAAATAGGACAAACAAACACAGAAGAAAAAGAGGTATACAAAAGCAGCCTTTCAATGATTCCTTTGTGTATAGCAGCAGAATATGTCCAACAGCATATTCTACAAATGGACTTCTCCTGCACCCTATGGGTCATGATTCTGTCTGGCTCTGCAGGGTGGATATCAAGGAAATAGCAGTAGCTCAGTCCCACAAGTGACACCTAACCACCAGTAAGCATCATGGATACTGTGCGTCCACAACATACTAGAACTTTGTATGATATCCTATCCCCAAACTGTTAGAAGTGCTGGTCATAGATTTGCCATTCCAGTATTTATATTATGTTTTATTTTTAGTAATTCTTTACTACCATGGAAACCTCTTCTTAGTTAATATATTTGTATATTAACCTGTTCAAATACTATGCGAGTACTCTGAATTGATTATAGATTCATACATATGACATACAACATTCTCAAGTTGGACTGACTTGAATTTTGGAATGTAGTTTTGAAATATTTAATTTAGCTTTAATTAATTAATATTTAATAAATTTTCTGAATAGTTTAATTATTCTTTGTTTTATGATTCATGCTGTATCTCTGACTTACAATCCGCTTATAAGACATGGTATGATATTTTTTCCTAGTATTACAAACTTTAAAAAGAAATATATATATATATGTGTGTGTGTATGTATATATACATACATATATATGTATATGTATATACAAGAGAGTTAGGATAGACACATCCTTTGTCTTAGTTGATTGAGAATAAAAGTTTGTAATAATATTGTTAGACAAGGTATCAGGTCTGTATCTTGTCTTCTGAATAACTACTATGAAGAGAACAATTATTATACAGTATCAATTATTGTAACCATCTAACTAACTTGTTTTGAAACTGTTTCATTGCTATTTTATCTTCTTTTTCTCATTAAAGTGAATTTTAAAAATGTAAAGGCTAGGGCCAGCTAAATAGCTCAGCAGATTAAAGCACCTTCAAGCAGGAGCAAGAGCAGGAGCCAGGGCTCTGATTCCCTGGCCTGCCATGCTGGCCAGGCCACTGGGTGCAGAGACAGCAATTGAGACTGGGAGTGTGGCCTACACCTATAATCCCAGCTCTTGCAAGGCTATATACAGGCTAATCACTACAAGTCCGATCTAGTAATGGATCCTGCATACCCTGTAGGCCCTTCGCTAAAATAAGAAAATATCAAACAGTAAAGTAACAAGAATTTACTGCCCACAAGTTAGTCTGAGTATAAAGTAAAAGATAAAGCACCAAAGAGGCAAGAAGGCCCACGTGGGACAGGTCTTGTAGGAGAGTATTCACCTTAAACTGAAGACAAGATGTCTTCAGCCACAGAACCAGTTTAAGTAGAATGAGCTCCTTGTAGAGGAATTTTAAGACTCTCATGCTCTCCTGACTGAGCTAGCAGAGCAATAGTCACTGAGGAATTTTAGAAAGCTCACTGCCTGCAATCTTCTTCACAGGCATAAATGTCCAGATAAGAAACAGATCCAAATACCAAATATAATCTCATTTATCCAAAAAATCAATTTAACCTTTGTAGAATAGAAAACTGCAGAAAGGTAAATAAAGGTTAATATGCTGCTCTATTTCCTTGCTAATGTCTTAAAACAGCTATTTTCTCCATTCAACTTTAAATAAACAGACCAGGTTTGGGGGCACTGATGATACAAAATCACATTTCATACTCTTCATTGTTTATTATCATAAAATCTCTTTGCGCTATTCACTCAACAATTTCACACTTCTCCACTTCATATAAAACTGTTATATCCCTTTTTCACCTTGCTTTCAAGACCTAGTATTAAAGGGTTATGAATATTTCATGAAATATTGGGGTTACACGAAATTTCCCCATATTCAGCTTGAGTAGTTTCAGTCACGGGTGAGAATAAGATATTATGTATCTCATCCCCAATATTGATTCTCTGAACTGTCATTATGTGTGGCTGCTACAAAGAAAACATGTACCAAAGCAGCATGCCCAGTGAAAAGTTGTCTGACTACATAGTTCCCTAGACTGCTCACTAAATTTTCCTCTCCCCATTCTCAGTAAGTCAGATAACACCTAATATGGATTGTGCACACTCTGTCTTACTGGATGATCACAATTCTTTCTGATTCCCCACACCTATCCTAGGTGCTATTAGTTGGAGAATCATCTTACACATTATGTAGGGGATAGTTCAACATTCTGCCATTGCCCACAGGATGCAATTTGAAATGTAGACTACAATACAAAAGTTGAAGGGCCAGCCAAATAGCTCAGCAGATTAAAGAGCCTGCAAGCAGGTGGGCGCACGGGCCAGGGGTCCTGGGCCTGCTATGCCAGCCCACTCCCAGGGCACACTGAGACAGCGATTGAGACTGGGCATGATGGCCCATGCCTGTAATCCCAGCTCTTGGGAGGCTGTAAACAGGTGGATCACTATGAGTCTGATCTAGTAGTGAGACCCTGAACACCCTGCAGACCCTTCCTTAAAATACAGAAATAAAATAAAAAAGTTGAGAATGCAGTATAACACAGAATTCAGCTGAAATGCAAAAGTTAAGGATGCAGTATAGTAAAGAGGTCAGTGGCACTAACAAGAAATAACATATATATCTGGAACAAGCCACCCTACACATTCTAAAGCTGGAAGTGTAAAGTTTCTTATAACGTAATGTATTAAGTCAATAATCATTCTTCTAAGTTCTTAAGTTCCTTAAACTAAAGGAACACTGGACTAAAACTAGAGAATGGCTAGCAGGTCACCTCTACATCACTGTATTACTTTATTACTATAATACCAGCTTTAGGAATTCAACCTCATGAAGCTGTTTTTATTTTCTCCCCCAAGGTATTTCTACCCAACTCTACATTGCCCAAGTACCTTTAGCCACACACAGACTGGTTATAAGAGGTTTAGAATGTAGGCTTTTCTTTCCATAAATAGAAACTAATGTGTCTCTGACACTGTATGGAATGCAGCAATCTAATTCAAGTTTTTGCAAAGAGGATTATTCTCTCAAGCTGACAGAAAAGTGATAAATATGATTAGAAGCCTCCATACAAGCAGAACATATGTACAAGTGTACATATACACCTTTCATAAGACACAAGCAGTGAGACATAAAGTCACTATTTTCCTCAGATACAGCTAAATAATTTTTTCCTACAATAGTCTCATTAGTCCCAAATCATTATTTCCCTTTATTACTTAGATGTAAAACTGAAAAATAATTCTAAAAATAAAGATAATAAACAAACATGATTCTTTAATCAAACAATTCCTCACGGTGTTGAGAGGATGAAGAGGGGAGAGGGTGAAGAATCTTACCAAGCTGCCTAGGCTGGCCCTGAGCTTGTGATTCTCCCGCCTCAGCCTCCCAAGCAGCTGTGCCACTGGCCTTTTTTTCCTTCTTGTGTAATATTAGGGATTGAACTCAGAGCCTTGGCCTATTTGTGGTCATTGTTACAGTTTAGATTTAATATGCCCCCCACCCAAAAGTCTCAAGTTCTTGGTAGGTGACTGGCACTTAGGGACGCTAAACTCATCCGTGGACCCATGCACTGATGTGTTCCCTAGCTGCATGCGCCGTGAGGAGTTGGTGCCTGGTTAGAGGTCACTGTGGATGTGACCTTGAAGAGGTTCTTAGATTGTCGCTGGCTCCTCCCTCTCTCTGCTCCCGGGGTACCAAGAGGTAAGCAGCTGTCCTCCACCATGCCAGTCTGATCTCGAGCCTGCTGACCAGGGATTGAATACTCTGAAAGCCGTGAGCCAAAAATAAACCTCTGCTCCTAAAGAAGAGGTTTCAGGAACTTTGTTCCACCAACAGAAAGGGAATAATGCACTAGTCAAGCACTGTCTCACTGAGCTATATCCCTAGCCCTCACATATCTTTATAAGTTAAAATTCACATCTTTTTTTGTTGTTGTTGTTTTCATGGTTGTTGAGACAAGAGCTTCCCTAAGTTTTCCAGCTCAGTCCTAATCCAACGCTCCAGCCTCAAGCTCCAGAGTGCCTGAGCTCCTAGGACTGCACCACTGTGCTCAGCTCTCATACGGCCTTCACATGTCTGCAGATACAGCCCTGTGCATGGTCATACAGTCAGCAGCCAGGCAAGCACTGAACAAAGGTTTCTGCGGGCCAGTCCCACTTCCAGGCTTACTACAAAACTCCACACTCTAATATCTAGAAATTCATGAAAGTTTTAACTGACTGTTCAGAGAATATTAATGTCACACAATATACACCACAGATTGCAAAAATTCAGCCTACAGACCTCTTACACATGAGAAATAGACACAAAAAACACAAGCTTATTCCTTTATAATGTGCTTTAAACTGCCCTAACAGTTACCTAACAATGTTACATATTAATAGCTAAATCTGGGTGTATAATAATGCTAAGAAGTTATTTAACAAACTAATAGCGATTTCTTACTTGAATCAGACACTAATATAGTGCTTATTAAAGCAACTGCAAAACAAGTCCCTGGAAAAATACCAAGATACTTGCTAAATAATCTACTGCACCAAGTCATCTGAAGCTAAAGGTGAACAAGGCTAAAGGCCAGTGATCCCAAACCTATGACATTATGGAAAAGGTAAAAGTATTGACTGTAGTAACATAGAGATAAGACCATAGGCCAATTGGTGTCCCTAGATAGGGTGAGATATGGACAGAGCCCAGGGAGAGCTGCTTTCTGCTGCTCGAGAGTCCGGGAAAGCTGGGACTTGGAGTTAAAAGTGGTGGCTCCTCCTGCAGGTGCCCTGTTCTTGAACTATGGACAGAGCCCAGGGAGGGCTGCCTTCTGTTGCTTGGGAGTGCCAGAAAGCTGGGACTAAAGGTTACAGATAGCGACTCATCCTGTGGGTGCCCTGTTCTTTGTTTAACAGCTATGTAACACCAATGGTTGCCTCCTCTCCTGCTTAAAGTATTATCAGCTAGCATTTGTGAGAGCTCCGTGTTTGAATATAAAAAGAGATGGTTCTTTGTATTCTGTATCTATTAAAGTAGTGACATATATTCCTTACCCAAATTTTTTAATGCTAAATAAAAGAAAATCTTCTGAGGCTCTGGGCTCACTGAAAGAGAAATCTCAGTGATTCTTTTAAAGCTAAATTCATCAGGTCTTCTCCTTGTTTCTTTCAACATCAACACATATCGTACAACAATTGACTGTAAAAAGACCAGAAGGTTCTAGGAGTCAGAAGGAAAAGAGGAACAAAGAGGCAGAACCCAAGATCTTTCAGGGCAGTAAAAATACTATGATGGTGACTATTGGTATATATCCCTCTACATTTGTCCAAAACCACAGAGTGAACCTTATTATAAACTATGTCCTCTGAAAGATTATGCTGTGCCACTGTAGTTGCACTAATTACAGCACACACACACCGCTCTGCCAGAGTGTGCTGATAGTATGCACATGTGGAGGCAGGGAATATACAGGAAAACTCTGGATCTTCTACCCAATTTTGCTGTAAACGTAAAATGGCCCCAAAAAAAATAAGGTCTATTATTTTTAATTAAGAAAAAAATCTCTTCCTAACAACTGTTACTTCATAGGCTCCCTATTAGCATTCAGCAAAGAACACCCCTGGCCACCAATCATGCCCTTCAGTGCAACACTTCCTTACACATTCACTGTTCCTCACGATGTCACATCTGTGCCTTCTCACCTGCCATAAACAGGCTGAGCCCAAAGACAGGGAGGGAGTTAGGTCCCGAGAAGAGATGGAGAAGGCAGGTAGAGGCCACGGCAGCAATGAAACCCTAAAGGAGGAAATGAATATGAAAACCTGCAAGGCAGAGTAAAACGACAAAAAGAATCTCAAATTGCTCTAAATTTGTGTTGGGTCATATGATGGAAAAACATGAAAGAAACTAATCCCAAAAGACAAAATGTGACGTCATTACAAACATTTCCCTCCTTTAAAAATTGTTTTTGCTGTACACAACTTGAAAACTGGAACTGGATATCATGTTTACCATGTATCCTCAAGCTACAAAGCAAGATAATTTTTCAAAAGGTGACTGTAACTTTTACATTTTTCAAAAGAAAGACATGAAAGTATATGTGTCAAAGTGCCATTACAAAGACCTACTGCAGAATAAATTTTTGGAGAAAATTGCAAGGATTAAATTTTATGATTTATTATATGGAAGAAAGGTGTATACTTTTATCTGCTGCATATTCTAAATCTAAGAAGTCAAAATGGCACTATGAGTCCCCAAGACAGAAGGAATTCACACCAATCTTCAGAGCCATAAGAATAACTGTTGTGAGTGTGTGACTCAGTTTGTTTGCTTCCTTTGGTCATCAGCAAGGAAGCCAGGCTAAGCACCAGCTATCGAACACTAGGAACACCAATGGCAAATCAGGGACCTCTGAAAGACAGGCTTAAAGACAGATAGGAAAGAGCCCCCACTCGCTGCAGAGGCCAGCTGGGCAAAATACCACCTTTCATTATCTAAAATTTCAGGGAGGCAGGGAGTCAATGTTTTGTCAGAAATCCACTTCAGCCCAGCAAATAATTTTAAGCACCAGTGAAGATCACAGTATTGGATTAAAAGGGCTAGGAGACGCTGAAAAGAGAGATTCAGCTCCTATTTCTAAAAGCTTCCAATCCAACATAAGGAAAGGGCCACAAATAACTACAAGCCAGGCAAAACAAACCAAATGTCAAAAAAAAAAGAGGTACAAAGAACAAGGAATTAAGAGACTTCATCAAAGACATACCCTATCTAGGATAAAACCTGATGCTGCTACTCCTATGACCAGAAAGTTCTTACTACCATAACTGTCATTTCACATTTTCCCTATTCAATGTGCTATTTTTTGTAACCTGACTAGCATTTCAAGAAAGAGAGTGTAATGAACAGGGCCAGGGACAGCTGTGGTCTGTTACTGAAAATCCCGGAAAGCTGGGACTCCAGGTGATGGACAGCAGCTTCACCTGTGGGCTCTCTGTTTGTTGCTTTCTCCCTTGCTTGGAATGCTATTGGTTGAGCCCTAGATTAACCCGATGATAAGGAAGAGATGGAAGTTAAAGAGATCGTGGTCACATTCGTGCCCAAGCACATGGTCCTCCTTTGCTGAAGTAATTACGCACAAGATCACGCTGAGTACCCTAAATAAGACTGATTTGCTTAAGGGGTTCTTGGCTTGTGGGGGGTTGAATTTCAGCGAGTCCTCTGAGCTACCTTCATCAGGACTTCTCTTAGTTCCTTCTGGCACCAACTCACACATTACAACAAGTGGTGTGCAATTGGGGGAGCAGAAGACGACCAGAAGTGAGTTAGAAGCCTGACCAAGTGGGAAAAGTACACCCAGAGTAGGCGACACCACCAGGAAAAGCTCAGAGTAATGGGAAACTCCACGTAAGTTAAAAATGAATATAACTGTCTTATACGGATGATACTCAAAGGAGTGGGGGTAAATGTGAAACCAGAGTTTCAAGGAATTATTTTCCCATATAAAAAGGCATTGTTTTTGGTTTCGGCCTAAGGAAAAGGCTGCTTTAAACTTAAAAGTTTGGAAACAAGTTATGAGAGCACTGCATCCTGCTCACCAAAAGGGGCAACCAATTCCTCTTCATGTATGGTCTCTTTGTAGTTTAATTTCCTTAGCTTTGGAGCTATTACAATCAGACTCAGAAGAGTCTAAGAAATATTTGAACAGGTCAGCTTCAGATGTTGATATTGCTAAACCTCAAGAGCAGCTTCCGCCCAAATATAAATCTGCACGAGACCTTTTTAAGACCTCTGCCCCCTTCACTCTCAAATATAGATGCTAGCATAACAAAAAGAATAAAAACAGAGCAAAGGGTCTCTGTGGTGCATAATTATGGTAAGTTTGCACCCTCTCAAGACCCCCTACATGAAGGCACTCCCTGGAACACCAAGAGTGTCAGTTCCTTAAATTTATTGATGCTTTATAGTGGGGATGAACCTAACAAACTGAGACCTAAACAGACATTCATGGCATTCCAAGCCACCTCCTCAGAATCTGAGGATTTGGAGAATGTAGAACAAAAGGAAACCAAGAATGAGGTATGTGAGCTGGGAGCTCAGGTAAAGCAATTATCACAATTGGTTTCTAAATTAATTGAAAAAATGGTGGTCTCTACCCTGTAATTCCTCCTCAGTTCACGAAAATTGAGACCCTACCACCATCTTTTAACCTTCTGCTCCTCCATCTGAGGAAAGAAAGGAAACCCCCAGAAAAGTTCATAGAAGTGTGATATCTCAGGCTCTTATGCAAGGGAGACAACAGGGAGATCCTGAAGCTTATTCTGCCCCATTGGGTACTTTTCCTACAGTGGTTCAACAATAACCACCAAATGCTCAATTTCCCCAAGGGTAAGTACAATGGGAATACCAGCCTCTGGCATTTAAGGTTGTTAAAGATTTAAAGCAGGCTGATTTAAAGTTATGGCCTATGGTATGCAATCAGCCTATGCAATTGGATTAATACAAGGATTAGTAAATGAACATAGATTAATTCCTCACGTTTGGGAAGCTTTGTGTCATACAATTTTAGAGCCAAGGCAATATTTACAATTTAGAACTTGGTGGAAAGATGAAGCAGATATTCAAGAGAGGATTAACAGGGGACATAATCCCCAAGTTAATATTTCATCAGATCAACTCATTGGGTCAGGGGCCTGGCTAGGTATCCAAGCCCAATTGTAATATGATGATATGGCTATTGTGCAAACTCGAATTTGCTGCTCGAGAGCATGGGAAAAGGTAGAAAGGCCAGGGGATGCTCAAAAGTCATTGGCTAAGGTTCTCCAATCTAATAAGGAGCCATATGTAGAGTTTGGCTTCTGATTACGGGAAGCTATGCACAAAACACTGAGAGTACCAGATTTGAGGGATTGTTACAAACTTTGTCTTTTGAGAATGCAAATACCAAATGTCAAAAGGCTTTAGATCCCTTAAAGGCATGGGGTGCATCATTGGAAGAATATATTAAGGCCTGCACTGATACTGGCTCAGAGCCATACAAAGCTAATTTATTGGCAGCTGCCTTATAGTCTTTTTTTTTATTTTTTTAAGATTTTATTTATTTATTTCTCTTAAACCTCATAATTTGTTTGTGTTATGGCTGGCTCAGCCCGCCCTGGGGTGGGGGTGCGCAGCATGTGGTGCCAGGGATGGAGGAGCGGTCGCCGCGCTTGCCTTGTTTCCTCCGCAGGCGCTTTAGACCACTGAGCCATCTCGCCGGCCCTAAAGTCTTTTTTTAAACAAAATCATATCAAATGTTTTAAATATGGAAAAATGGGTCATATGAGAAAAGATTGCAGAAAAAGACAAAAAGAAAAAAAGGAGATAAAAATAGTGAGACTGTTTCAGGAATTTGAGATGTAGAAAGAGTAAACATTGGACTAATGAATGCCGCTCCAAATTTGATAAGCATAGCCGACCCTTACAATCTCGAAGTAACCAGAGAAAGTGGCCTATCATCCAGGGGCCCAAAGATAAACAATATGGAATACCCAGTTTCTATTGGCCAGCCCAAATTTCAACCAAATGCAGGATCACAGGTCTTCTCCACGAAACCTCCGGAAGTAGAAACATAGCTTTATATCTGATGGCTGTGGAAAATCAGCTTTTGCTCTATGAGTAAGGAGTTTACAAATTAAAACTGGAGTTTTCAGCCCTATTGCAAAAGATATCATAGCTTTGATTGTAGAAAGGAGTACTGTTATTGCCCAAGGTGTATTTGTACATTTGGTAGTTTTTGATGATTATGAAGGAGAAATATTACTTGTGATATCTACTACTATACTTTTTCAAATTAAAACTTAACCTTCTATTTAAAATAGAAGTCAGTTTCTCTTTATGCATATTAATCTCATATTGCATTGTCTAACCCTAGTGACACAGAGTGGTTATGCACAGAGGCCTTGGCTATAGGGTCATAGTTCCCTTAAAGCTTTGAGAAGTAATATGGGCTCAAGAAAACCCCTGGTAGGTGCTAAGACCATTAAGCTGCTGCTAGTGGCTAGGCCAGCACACCTATAGAGTAAAATCAACCAAAGACAGCCCCAGTGCTCAATGGTTTGCCAGTTTTGTTTTGTGTAATCAATGCTGTTCATGCGAGGAAATCAAAGTTATAATTCTATCCAACCAAACCATTGTTTAAGCCACACCAAACCCTTATACTGCTCAACTGGTCACTCATTTTTCCTAAAAATTTTAAAATTGTTGAAAGAAAATAGTGGGCTAAAAAATAAAAATAAGGAGAAAACATTTTAAGGGCTTTTCAGATGCAAGTGTGGACAGCCTCCAGGTAGAGCAGCTACAAAGGTCTCAGGCCATTGCTCCAGGAAATTTTAAAAGATTACTTAAAATTCTTTTGATTCCTAGTTAAGTGTGGTTGCTTAAAACTGTCCAATATTAAAAAATGGCATTTAAAGTAAGGTTTTGATATTTTACAAACAAATAGGAAATACCATGTAAAGGTTTAAACATTTGCTTGATTTTCACATACCATTTAACTAATAAAAGGCCCAGTGGTGGCCTCCAAAGGGGTTCAAGTTATAACTTTTTCAAATTTCGGTCAACTTATACAACAAAGATATTTTGTGCCCCAAACTGTTCAAATCAACCATTAAAGATTTTCAGACTTTATTTGGTAACATTAATTGGCCCCATCTTGATTTTTGGACTAATTTCTCTGGTGCTGTTAACTGTCATTATCCTTCAGATAAATTAAAAGTAAAGTCAATAAATAAAAATAATAACAATAAATATATGGCTTCCTCTTCTAAAATCTCACCATATAATCAAAGTTGTGTTAAAGCAAAAGGGCAGTCAATCCTGCCAACTTCACTTGTCAATATATACTATTAAATTTTTTAACTTTTACAGCAACATAAAGACAACCCAGGTAATAATAAAGGGCTAAAGAAGGTCCTTCAGATAGATTTCCACACTGGACTATGAAGGGAACTTAGCCCACTACTAATTTGGGGCAAAAGGTATGCCTGTGTTTTTCCAGAGAATGCTAAACAACTACTTGGGTAACAGAGAGTACTGTCAGACCCTGCCATGAAGCCAGTTCTAAAGAAGTCAACTGTAATGAGGCCTGGTGCCTCTTCAAGGAACTGACCAAATCTAAAATCTAAATAGATGAAAACAAAAATTATAAAATATGCATATTAATCATTGATTTATGCCTTCCAAATTTTCTAATAAGAGAACTCTACTAATTAATAAATAACAAAATCTAACTAGTCAGTCTACTTATAAATTTGGCCAAAGAATAAAGATGTTTATGTGTCTGTGTGTTTATGTATTTACATGTCTTTTAGTGAACAGCTGTTCTTCTTTTCTCATTTTTTGTTTTTTGGTGATTTCTTCTAAAAATAAAGATATAGACTTAAATCATGTTTTTTTCTAAACTACCAGATAGTCAAAATGACACTAAAATTGAATTATATACAATACATCATAAGGTTTAAACTAATTTAATAAAAATTCCCTAGAGCAGAAAAAATTTTATTGGGAGCCCAATCAATGAATAAGAGGTGTGGCCAGCCTTTTTATTCATTAGTGATGAGTTCCCAATAATCTCAATAGTCTCTTAGGAGACACACTCTATGAACAGGTCACTGGTTAAAAGATAAAGTTTTTAAAATGTTACAATAAGGTTTCCCTTTAAAGGTGGTTTTTTTACAAACTAGATTAAAAATCAAAGGTCTTCATATGAATATGGCAACTCACAGTTAATCTCATGATATATTAAGTGTATTTATAATTCCAGGTATACAGGCCTTTCAAAATACAAAACAAAGACTGCTTAATGGGACAAAACTTTCTCAACTTCAAACTTTTGCAAGAAACTTGCAGCGTATGTCTGATTTAAGGGTGACTAATTAAGAAAAACTATTTTTTGTGTTTAAAATAGAGATGACTGAATAAAGGTGTTATGCCCACACAAAAATATTTAAAATATATCACAAAATCTCATCAGGATTGTCTTGCTACAATGTTAAATATGGTGTTGATTTCTAAAGTTTTGTGTAAACATATGTAACTTCTATATGTTAATATTCTATAGGGACTTAAATATTAGGATATCCATAGACAATTATAAAATGAGCTAATAGAAACTTAAGGAAAGTGTTCATTAAGCAGAAAGGGGGAGATAGTATGGGAATACATATGAATACACCTAGGTTGATGGTACTGGAATTTACATTTATTTACATTGAGTTTTTTGAATTGGTTGCAAGATGGATCTTCTGCTGCAGACCATCACTGGACAAGGGAAGTGAGTGTTCCTTTACAACAGCCTATTTTCTTTCTAAATGATATTGATCAATGGGTTCCAAGAATTATCCAGAGATGGGGAAGAGGTTTTGCTTGTGTCATTGCAGATACTGGAGAATACGGGTACCGGCTCAACGAATAAAACCCAGAAAATGGGTAAGTATAAACATTCTGATATAAATCCTCCAATTAATGAAATGAAAAGACTCACTTTAAATAGGACATCATTCAGACAATTTCTTCCTAAAACCCTGCAATCCCCATTACCTACCTGGAGACAAATCAAAAAACTCACACAGGAAGGTGAGAGGATACTTGAAAGAACACATCAAGAGAGAAATAGTACCAATGTGTGTTTTGCTATGGTGGCTTTACTGTCATTTCTGATAAGTATTAAAGGTAATTTTAGTTCTTGGGTTTATATTCCAAATCCACCATACAATAGAAGAGTTCACTGATGGAAAAAGTCCAGAAAACTCTTCTAACCATACCACTGCATGTCACAATTACTCTTAATGTGCATGTCTAAAATTCTTCTCTTTTTTTAAATTTTTCTAGGGATAACCTAGAAACCTACAATTGTATTAGTTTAGAAAATAATGCATCCAAAAATACCCGATATGGTGGGGGAAAGACAACAGTAGAACTGTGGACCAGAGAAGAGCTGTATGAAGAAGACATTTAAGGTAGGAATCAGATATGAATTAAAAAGCTGGGAAGGAGTAGGCAAACAGGAAGTCTGTGATAATCAAGAAATGTGATTATCAAGAACACTAGCACTTTTTTTTTTGCCTTTTTTGAGACAGGGTCTCCCTATGCAGTTCAGGCTGGCCTTGAGCTCACTTTTGTAGCCCAGGCTGGTCTCAAACTCGCACTAATCCTCCTGCCACAGCCTCCTGAGTGCTGGGATTACAGGTGTGCACCACCATGCCCGGCTGGCACATGCATTAACAGTATCTTTGTTTCTCTAGAGAGATCCTTCTTCTCAGCATAGACAGAAAAAAATAATAATTCTGCAGAAATAGGCATTCTTTCTCATTCCTGGACATGTTTTAGAAGCCAAACAACTTGGAAATGCCTAGATGACTTTTAGATTTTGCAAGTGGAATCTGCATAAGAAATTTATTCCATTGTTTTTGTTATATATCCAAAGAGAGACAGCTGGGTTGTGTGGTAACCTTACTTTTAAGTTCTTTAAGAACTCCCCACTCTTCCCATAATGCCTCTATCCATCTACACTATCACTAATGGTGTTCTAGGGTTCCCTTTTCTCCATCATAACATTGATTGCCCCATACCTCTTTGATAGTATCCATCCTAAAGGAAATAAAGATATGGAAACAATGTAAGTATCCATGGGTATGTGAACAGATAAAGAATCTATGGCATAAACAATGAAATATTATTCAGTCTTTTAAAAAGAGAAAGACCAACAGATCTTTCCATTCACCAAAACACAGCTGAACTAGGAGAGATTATGCTAACAATCCAGACGCAAAGGAAACATGTAGCATCTTAAAAAAACAGAATAAAACCGTGAAGACAGGGGAGAGAAGAAATGGAGAAATGCAAGTCAAATACAAAATAGCAGATATGCCAGATCAACAAAGTCTAGAGTCAATATCCAACATGAATAGTACAATTAATACTGCACTTGGCACTCTTGCTAAGTGATTATCTTTGAGCTGTTGTTACCACAAAGGTAGGGAATGGATTGTGTGAAATGGTGAATATTTTCACTATAGTAGTCATTTGATTATCTGTATATATTCTGTAACATAATGTTAAATACTTGACATGTATTCCATTGAACAAATGTCCTCAAGGACCAAAGCTCATCCACTGTCTACTCCACCTATTTTCCTACCACTCCATTAACATGAACATTTAGTTCTGCCCCCCGCCACTGCCATGAAGCCCAACAGACACTTTATACTCTTCTCCAATAATACTGGATTATTTATGACATTAGATTTTAACTAGATCCTACTTCTGAGACTTCTCTGGGCTACAGGTGTGAAAAACTCCACTTTGCTTTTTCTTAGGCTCTAGCATCTTCATAGCTTTCTTTTTTGCTTGTCTTTTATGTTTGTCTACTTTTCTAAGACTCAACTTTTAGCCCTTTTTTTTCCTATATGCTTCCTCTAGTACTTTTATCCTTCTTCTAACACTCAGCCCTTCAACTACCCTTCACTCAGAACTCAGAAAACTATCTCTATTCTATGCAGTCTCTCACGCTATTCCAGGATGCATAGCCAGATGTCCTCCAGACACCTCCAGCTCACTTTAAATATATGTCCAAAGCTGAACTCTTCTCCTTCATACCTGGTTTTTCTCTTTCCTGTCATCTTCATTCTTCCCACCCACTTTACACTCAGATAGGCACAAAACCAATTAACTCGCCCTCCTACTTTTCCTAGACATTCTGCCTCCTCTGTTCTCACTACATCCAGTCTTGTCTGACCTTTTAATCTATCTTCCATAGTAATGCATGGTCCTCAATGATCTCCATTCCTGCAGGTCCCCATCCCCCACCCCTCCTCACCCCCAGTGATCTTACACTATTACTCAGTGATTTGCTGGTACACATGGGGCGGGAAGTGTGCTCTCAATGAACTACCTAGCTTCATTTGCTTTCACTCTTGACCTGCCCCTCACGAGCTAATCTGCCTACAGAACGTGCCATGTTCTCACTCAGAGCCATAAGACGACCTGTGCTTTTCATTCCCTTTTGGAAATTATTTCTGCTGCTTGTCCAGCTGCCCATTCCTTCTCAGCTTTCAAAGTCTCTGCTCAAACACACCACCACTAAATCTCTTCCCTGGCATTTCTATCAGGGATCAAGAACTCTTACTAGGTTTCAATTATACTTCAACCTAACTCCTCTACAGCAAACAACAGACTATATTTAAACTGTCTATAGATACCCATTGTCCTACTACACCCCAAGCTCCTTGCTGAAGCAATGAATTTCAATCTTATATCTTCAACACTACTTCAATGTATATAATATATAATGTTTTCTTAGTGGGGGAGGGTTAATGATTGAACTATAAGCCAATAAAAGGGCAAGAAAATCAAGCACGTGGAAAACCAATCTTAAGAAATGACAAACATCTATTGTTACACCTTACTCAGAAAATGTAGAATGGTTATCCGGATATTACCAAGCAACAAAGAATTATATTTCAGGGGCTTTTTGTATGTTGTTTTGTTTTGTTTCTTGAGGAAGGGTCTCACTGAGTACTTCAGGCTGGTCTTGAACTCACTATGTATTTGAAGATGGCCTCCAACTCACAGCAATCCTTCTGCCCCAGCCTCCTGAGGGTGGGTATTACAAGCATGCACCACCATGCCCGGTTATATTAAACTAAGCCAGAAATAAGGAGATAAGAATTCTCACTGGAAAAGCTGACAAAAATCAACAGCCAGTCAGAGAAAACAGGCTCTAAAGATGGTGCTTTCTAAGAGCCAAACAGTTCACTTAGCCAAGTCCATGGGATGAGCAAAAGTCCATGGACCTCTCTCTGCTCACCAGTCCTCTCCCTGGCCATTTTTCTGTGTACCCCTTCCCCTCCATGGAAGCCACAGCCTGATTAGTAGACTGATCTGGATATGAAATGGGAGGGTACTTCTTGCTGTAGCCCAGAAAGACCCTGAGAGAAAAAAAATAGAGCTCTAATTTACTAAGTACCTATTATGTGGCAGATATTTTTCTCCTTCACAATCACTGAGTCTCACAGTCACCATAACCATCCTATTTTACACGAGACATTTGTGTCCATAGTCACAACAACTAAGCAATGACAAAACCTATCCCAAAACTCAAGACTGACAGCTTCCAGGGCCTCTCTGTGCTCTGCCATCTCCTGGAAAGAGGGCAATGTGATCCAGCCATTCTAGGCTGGATCCAGGAATATCATTTTCTCCAAAAATTACTATTATTGGATCAATTCAAATAGCCAATATGACTAATAACATAATGGGTACATGATGAGTTCTTAAAGCTTTGGTGCTCTGACCTAGAAATCTAAAATGGTGTTTGTTATTTTTATTCCTGTAAATTGACTGTCCTCTAGACACCTCCAGCTCACCAGCTTACCATTATTACAAACAATAATGGACCTGAAAATGAACTTTTGGTAGAAACAGTCTTTTTAACCAGGCTTCTGTTTATGAATATTTTTGCTTCTAAAAAATAATCCTAAAAATCACTAAGGATGCAAACTATTTTTCCTTTTTAACTGGTGAGAATAACGACAGCAGATGACACCAGTGGGAAGTGTGCTTATCTGACCAGGTGCTCATTTCCACTGTGCTGTCATTTGAATAAAACATACACTAAGCCCTCTAGACCAGAGCTTGTAATAGAAATGCCATAAACTACAGCAGTGCAGCTGATATGCCTATAATCTACTGACAGAATGTACTCCCTAGCAGAGCAAAACCAGATGTCTGGTGTGAAATCAGATGTCTGTGGACTTGTCTTTCTCAGCTTCCAGAGCAGTTTTAGATACACTAAATACACAGCTTAGCTGTATATTAAACTCACAACGAGGCAAAATCATGACAGTTTGGACATGAAGCATCAGCATTTGTATTATAATTCTTATAAACTAAAGACATTACTGAAATAGAAATCCCTACTTTAAGCACTCACTACATGCAGTATTACGTCTCTCTCACTTTGTTGACAGTGTCAGAGCTTTTTAAACACATTATAGAAACACTTTCCCTTCATGTTTCAAGCTGACACTCCTTAAGCAAGGCTACAGAACGATCTGATTGGAGGAAAGACAGCTGGTGTCAGTCCTTGTCCCAGAAATTCCAAGATCAGATACAGCAGGTGATCTACTGTGAAAGTACATATACCCAGAGGGTTTAGCACCTATAGGGAAATATTAGATTGCTTTCTACTATGGAAAGGAAAAATAAGGGGCAATCAGATAAACAAGGAAGGAAAATAGCTACATGCCAAGAACCAATTTTTAACAGTTCTTTTATGTATTCATTGTTCTGCTTGACAGGTGATAAAGGAACAAATGTTTTAAGTGGACCAAAGCGACAAAGCTAATAAAATAAGGGCCAGAACTCAAAAAGACTGTAGGGGCTGAGAGTGTAGCACAAAGGTAGAGCCCTTGCCTATCATATATATGGCTTGACACTTGATTTCCAGCACAAGAAAAAATAAATACAAGACTATAAAAGGCATTCTACTTCTATATAAGGAATTGAGATAGAGTAAGGCACAGTGGTAAATAGCCAAAATATCTAAGGAAAAGGAAAGAAATTTACAATTTCACAAAATAACTGAAACATGTGTGCCTTATGTTGTATATTTTTATTGTATAATACGTTATATAATGTCTCATATATATATATATATATATATATATATTCAAACATATCAATAGCTAATTAAACTACGTATGGTTAACAAATGCTAAGTTGTATGTATGCTTAAGATTTGTATGTGTACTAAAAATTGTGTATTAACTGTTTACACATAGGAAATAGAAAGATGAGACAACTTTGTCAACAGTGATCATCACAAGGTGAAGATTCACTTCCTTTTATATTCCTCCAATATTTACTTCTAAACTTTGTTTGGACTTTATTAATTAGAAAGAAAAAGGAATTCTTCCCACTTAGAAACAAAGCTAAATGCACAGAAAAGCACATGCGAGTTAATAGTGTCCTTCAGTATTTTCCTAAGTGCATCATCCTTTCTCAATGTTTTATTATGTTAGGTCTTCTTATCGAACAATTCAAAGACCTATCCTCACATAATTGTTGTACAAAATATTTATTATACTGGAAAATGACTATAACACTATTCATTATAAGATACAATCGCCACAGTCAGTCAACCTTGAAAGTCTATTACTGGCTGTATTAGAGAAGCAGAATAATACTTTGTTCTGCGACACACTAGGGACTCCTAACCATGAAGACCACTAGTATAGGGACGTTCTTGTCCATTTACACATAAGTATGTGGGAAATCCACAGAGAATTGGCAAGAGGCCTGTCCCAAAATGGCCATCTCCAACCACAGTTACAAATGGATTAGCACATGGAAGGAAAGAGGTAATAAATATCTTTTCAATCAATATACGAACCTAACATCAGTAAAAAGCCCATTTCCTGATTTCTCATAAATTATGTGGTCACTCGTGGTACACAATAAGGCAGCTTCACAAGCAACCATTGCCAACATGGTCACAGAGGGCAATGTTGGTTTTCAGGTGTCAGCATCCAAGGAATGTGCTTTACTATATTCCTGCTTATAGCTACCCTCATTTTTAAACTTATTTATAATGTTAATGTAAATGTGACACAGGATGCTACAGGAGTCACAAACATGAGAGAAGCTGTGTTTCATCTCATGATACAGGGACAGGGAAGCGTGTAGCACACACGCGATGGCCAAGTTCCTGAGCAGAACCAATGCAAGGGACCACACTGCAAATCCCAGGAAACTTCCCAGGACTGCAGTGTCCTGTTTGGTAGCTTCTCACAAGTGAACAGAACACTTGTGGGGAAACAGCAAAGCAAAAGTCTAGAGAAAAATGTCCAGTCTGGTAATGTTTCTCCTAACCCAAATTTCTTCTTCAAGAATCCTGAAAGGGCCCAAGAGAATGTCAACACTCATAGCACTGCTGCAGTATTAAAACTGCTTTTTAGGTCCTAAGGGTTTGGGGGGATTGGAGAGGGGTTGTTAGTCTACTTTTTAAAAATGTGAAAGTCCCTGGAGGTACTCCTGTTAATTATCAAGCTGGACCCTCACTTCTTAATGCCTATTGTCTGAGGATTAGTCAGAGCTAGTTCATAAACTATTGGGGCCCGAGACAGACAACTCCAGGATCACGGATTCAAGTTAAAGAGGTGAAAAGAAATCAGCTTCCGGTAGGATCAAGGGACTGACTAAGTCGATCCGGGCTCAGCCCCTCAGCCGGTCCAACTTCCCGCCAAGCCTGCAGGCTGACGGGGACCTGTGGCCCCTGCGCGCGGGTCTTCAGTTCCTCAGGAGAAGCAGAGTTCGACCCTGGGTCTCCCGGGGAGCTCTGGTCGCCCTGCTGGCTGGGAGTCCTCTCAGGAAGTCCTAGCTCCTTCCCCCCAGCCACCCTTACTCACCCTTTCTCCCGCTCTTCCTCGGCGAGAAGGGGTAAGTGGTTATTTTGTGCCCTCGCCCAATTTGGCCAAGCCCCTAAAAGTGGAAGAAAAACAAGACAGAGGCGGACAGGTGCTTTAATACCTCGTGGTACTCCCTAAGCGCTCCCTCCCTCCCGCCCCCACTTCCAGCCCAGCCCACAGCGCCCCCTCACGCCCGGGCCACGGGCGCCCCCGTGGGTGGGGGGGACGGCGACCCCGCTCCGGCCGAGCTGGGAGAGGAGCGGCCCCGGTCACTCGGCCTCACAGAGACACGCGCGCGCGCACATGGTGGCGTCGTTCCCCCCACCACGGAAACGCCCACCCCGCGGGCCGCCCGGAAGGGTCCAGGCCCGAACACGCCACGCACTACATTGCGCCCGCCACCTCAGCCACCCGCACCCCGCCCGCCGCCGCACCCCCCCCTCCGCACCCGCTGTGCAGGTCGGCCGGTCGAGTCCCCGCGCGGCCCCGCCCCCGCCGGAGATAGGCCCCGCCCTCTCCCCGCCCCCAGCGCCGCCGCTGAGGGAAGCCCCTCCCCCAGAGCGTGGACTGGGTTAAAAGGAAAACGGGGCGTGGATTTCCAGCGAACCAGAAGCAAAACTCTTCCAGCGGCCGGTTACTTACACAAGCTCGTGTCTTAAACTCACCGTCGTGCTCGTGGCTCCCTGAGCGCAAAACTGAAAAATTGAAGAAACTATTCTCAGGAAATTGAGGCCCACTCCTTGCTACAAGCCACAGCGACAGTGCCAGAGCGCCTCTGTAGTCTCTACAGACCCTTCACTGCATTTTTACTATCATCTGCACAAAGGAACAGGATTCTCTTGTGCTACTTTTACACAAGCCAAAGAAGTAGACCAGAGCAGGGGTCTTACCTGGGAGAACCTAGATTGTACTCGAATTGTAGAAACTGCTTTATTTTGAAGCAGTGTCTTACTATGTAGCCCAGGCTGGCCTAGAACACACGGTGATCCTCCTGCCTCACCCTACTGAATGCTGGGATTACAGGCATGTGCCTGATCCTTAGAAACTTTTCACTGGGTTTTTATTACGACCTACAAAGACAGTGCAATCAAGAACTGAACAGACACAATAATTTTCTCCATTTTTAGCCCTCCCCTAATCATACAATTATTTCTGTCTTTATTCTTTCTAGACACTGCCAACCTCAGTTATTTTCTAATCTCTAAGTACTCATACTAGATGTTCTAGCTTTGGGCATTCTAAGTAAATTCCAAAGGTTGTATAGAGAGACTCAAGTAGCCTTAGAGCTAAAAATGGGAGTCAAATAAAACCTCTCCTTTTAAGTCGTAGGTGTCAGATAGTGTCTAGCACTAGGAAAGCTGATAAATACAGAATTGGTACAAAAGGTCACATGTTTTAGAAGCCTTAGATGATACGTTGCTTTCTTACGTTGCTTTCTTACATATTAGAAGAGAACTCCATTTTGCATCAATGGCATCAGGGATAAATGAATCCTATATGAAAAAAAAAAAAAATGAATCCCATATCTCTAACTGAGGAACCAAAAATTAAAATTATGATTAGACAGCATAGCTAATCTTCAAAGTGATATTTAAGCAAACTTGAAATAATTAGGCTTACAAATTCTGTGAATACATCTTTCATATACAATAAATCTATTCCTATGTCCACAGATTTAGTAAACAAATAGTAGAGGGAGCTGAGGCCTGCTAGGCAGATGTGGGTCACTACAGGCACAGGGGACATGTAGCCCCTGTGCCTCCCTGACCCTCTGCGCTGCCTTGGGCTATTTCTCCTCTGCATGCCCCTAATGCTGCCTTGGAGCCAGCTAGGAACAAACAGAACCCTACAAACCCCTTTCATAGGTTAAACAGGGAGGACCTTGCAAAGTGTTTGAAAGAATCTTAGCCACACCTAGCAGTCTCAGGCCTCACCCTGGGAGCAGCCGTTTTCATTTCATGTGTTTGAATGAGTCCTGTGTTGTACGCAGCAGTCTGCCAACACCTGAAATCATCACTTTACTCCAAACTGAAACTTCAAGCTGTCAGCACATAGCAATCATATTTTTAAAAGCTTTACTATAGCAAGTCTGAGGAAACTGATATCCTTATTTGAGTTAATTTAAAGAGATTTGCAGTTTCATTCATAGTCTTCATTTTGAAATTTGGGAGAAATTTTGAATATGAATTGTGCTTTCTGGAAAAATGAAATATTTTATTAATCAAACTTGAGGTATACTTAAAACACATGGTGTGCATCATCTTTTATATAAATAATGTTTAACTGAACTTAAAAATAAAAGAAGCAATTATGATTTTACTAACTAAATTATAAATCCTCAAATTACTGTACTGGAAAAAGTTTTATGTTCAGAAGCTCTCAGTTTTACTACAAATAAAATAATATAAGCCACTCTGCTTAGGGTTATAACATACTAGTTTGGGGGCTTGCTGAGCAATGTGTAATTTCAGGCCTGGGGTGAGATATATACAAGATGAGACTGTACCAAATAAATAAATAAATAAATAAATAAATAAATAAATGATTAGAGGAAAAAAATGAAGACCAAAAAAGGGAGGAAAGGACCAGAAAGATAGCTCAGCAGAGTATGTGCCTGTAAGCTCAGGTACCAGAGCTGGATCCCTGGTACCCCAAGGTTGCCCCAGCCCCACCACCCAGCTGCACTGAGCCAGCAACTGAGTTGGGGCATAGTGGCACATACCTGTAATCCCAGTGCTGGGGAGGCTGAAAGCAGGAGGAGCACCACTAGGCTGAGCTGTGTAGTGAGATCCTGTACAAATATATATATATATATATATATATATATATATATATATATATATATATATATATATATATATATATATATATATATATATATATATATATAATAACAGAAGGAAAGAATGGAGGGAGGAGGAAAGGAAGAAAGAAGTTTGAGACACAGCTGGGTGTGATGACCCAAGGCTCAGTGCTCAGTTCTGTGGGAAAAAAGAGAAAAGAGCGGAAGGAAGGAAGAGAGGTTGGGAAGAGGGGAGGAGAAGAGGAAAAATTCATTGCACAAAATGTCAGTTACTGCTCAAGGTCAACCTGACTGCATTGCGAGCTTCCTGGGAGCTCAGAGGACCCAAGTGCAAGGAACCTACTGTCTGCACAGCTGCCTGTACCATAAGGTGGAGAGGCCCCCTGGAGAAGGCAGCCCTGGCCCCCGACCACTAGGAAAGGTAGACCTCCCGCAGGTGCCCCTGCTGCAGCCCGCTGCCTGCTGACTGAGTAGCAAATCACTGAGCTCCACATCTTTTTGCAGCGACACTCTGCCTCAGCTCAGACCCAGCGCCAGGGAGCCAGCCAACCAGGGACTGAAGTCTGCAGGGCCCAGAGCCGAAATGAAGATTTTCCTCCTCGTAGTTAAGTCAGGCACTTTGCCCCAGCAATGAGAAAGCTGCTTGACACAGACACTAGGGCATGTACCTGGCTCAAACTCCATCTGCTAAAATTATTAAAAAATAACTAGAACTGAACTGTATTTCGGGAAACCAAATAGTTGCCACAGGGAAAGATATTTGTTGTTGTTGTTGTTGTTTTAATGATATGAAAGAAATCATAGAATTGGAAAACCACCATGTAGCCACTTCTTATGTTTTCAAAAAAAATGATTTAAGAAACAACCCTTTTGAATTCAGATAGTGAGAGGGCTTTATGTTTTTCTATATTTATTTATGTTTGAAGTTTACTATAATGAGTTTTTGAAAACAAAAGACTGGTTTAGTTCATATTTCCTAGGAAACAGGGCCCAAGGAAGGCACACACGCTGACCTCTTGTTGGAGGCAGACAGACTGCAGTGTGAGGGCCTTGAAGAGCAATAATTAGGGGAAGGGACAGAGGGGACCCAGTCAATAAGTGGCAGAGTGCTTCCAAGTGGCTGTGGCTATGCACTACACAGGCAGTTGCAGAGTGCCACGGGTTTGGCCCCAAAAGCCTTTAGAAACTACCGGGTAGCACAAGCCCTTCAGGAGCAGAAGGAGCAGGCAATTTTTTTTCTTTTTTTCTTTTTTCTTTCTTCCTTTCTTTCTTTCTTTCTTTCTTTCTTTCTTTTTTTTTTTTTTTTTTTTTCTGCCTCTTATTTGTCAGTGTTTGTTCATAACGAGGGCAAGCATGTGGAAAGTAAAACCAGGATGCAGGAGAACAGAAATGGAGAAACAAATAGCGGTCTCATGAACTGTTTGATTTATTTTTTTATTCTCACAAATTAAGATTTAAATCCCTCAGTGGCTTTCTGGTTTATTGAAGACACATATTAATTGAACTTCTTTTGGCTGGAATAATCATTCTTCTTGATCTTTTCGGCCTCAAGGATAATTTATTCATGATCATTACACATTGTGTACATATATCAAAATTGAGTACTATATACCATAAATATATGTGATTAATGTGTCAATTAAAATTTTCAAACTAAAAATAGATCACTTCTTGAGGCCACCAGTCATTATTCTTGATTAACATAATCCTAGTCACACAAATGAGTGCAAAAACTCAATGCAAGAAAGTCGCTTTACTGTAGCACACTGCACCTAGAAGCTGGGCTTGTGATCGTGATCAAGTGGTGCCGACCAATTCTTGGCCAATCATCACAGGGCCCTTCTTTCTCCTGCTTGCTTTCATGTTAATTAATAGAATATTCTTAAAAGTTAAATCAAGATTGAGACCTCCTAAAAGGACTTTTTTGGGGAGGTCTGTGGGGAGTAAAGCCAAAGCCCACATATGCACATGTACTCTACCACTAACCTAGGCTCCCAGCCCCATTACAAGGCTTTTCAACCAAGACATGGTGTCATCTGCTCATGACTAGACATCATTCACATCGTCTGGTGGAAACTAACATAAGAGAGAAGCAGGCTGTCTTAGTTACTTTTTGCTCGTTGCTGGGAGCAACAATACCTGACACCCAAAATGAAGGAAGGAAAGGTTTATTTAGCTCACAGTTTGTAGAGGTTTCAGTCCATATTCGGCTAGCCCAAGGCTGAGTGGAGCAGGGCGGCAAGTATCAAGTTCATGGCGGCGGAACAGCAACAAAATGGCGGCAGAGGTAGCCAACCAATACGGCAGCAGAGCAGCCGCAACAGCTCGAGCTCT